>KI576598.1:819-14737 GCA_000500245.1 Cronartium ribicola 11-2
AACTGCTTCAGGTGACTAAAACCTACTAATTTTTGAAATTTGACTCCTTCAGTGCTTGCATGTGAATTGGAAACACCCAACTCATTGGCTTTTCAAAACTAATCAGCCAATCATTAGATTGATGCCTCAAAGGTCTGAGTGATTGTTCCAAGCAATCAAGTAATCGGCCTGTCCTAGCCATACAGTTACTCATCTGATTGCTTCCAACTTTTGTTATACACATGATGTCATTAGTACACGATCACCTGGTGGTTTGTTATTGAAAGAGTCTAAAGGATCAATGCATGATCTAATTGAAGAAGGTAACAGTAGGGGTCCTTATGGAAAAGTGGACTTGAATAGACTATGTATAGAGGTTTGTCTTTGATCTTTTTCTCATCAGTTTATGTTTGGTGAGGTCAGGATTGTTAGTGATACTACAGTGCACCACAAGTGTGGAAATTTTGCAATGTGTACCACCAAAGTTACACTAGTGAGGGTTTAGTGATCACGAGTGTGAAAAACTGGCTTTCACCAGCTGGTGACTCCTTAGTGTAGCACCACGTAGTGTAAATTTGGTGCAAAATTAGTGCAACGGCTGCAGATGCTCTAAGTACACTTCATTGTTGTTACTCTTGAAACTGAGTATGGGTTGTAATCTGCTTGTTAGTCCATGGCATTTTGATGCTCAGGGCTGACATGTAATTTCATCTTAGATCAACTTATATCCCATCTGTTTCTCTCTTTTCCCTGCTGAATCTCGTACCAGGAGACTACTACTCAGATGTGTTAGAAATTGTTTAGTTTAAAGTTTCTGATTTCTTTTGTTTGTCCTATCAGGTCAGTGTTTCCAGTAGAGAGCAGACGGAACCTTACACTTACTTATACGTGCTGTTGCATGCTTATCCAGCTAATCAAACAATGTTTGGAAAGAGGAAAGAGACCCTCGTAAGTTCATCTTAGATCAAATTCTTTTATCCCATCTATTTCTATCTTTCGTCTGCTGAATCTCGTTACAGGTCAGCACTTCCAGTAGAGAGCAGAAGGGTCCTTATAATACTTACACGTGCTGTTGCACGCTTATCCAGACCGTATTCTTAGACTTCCAGAATTTCTCAAAATTTCTCACTGTACCCCCACCCATGTCATACTCTTTGAAGGTGGGATCATACATTTTTGTTAGGGCCTTTGTATGAATCATGACCTTGTTACAGAAACCTCTATGATGATATTTACCAAGAATTTAAAAAAAAAAAAAAAAAAACTACCAGTGACATGAATAAGTCAAATATAGAATTTACAGGCATATATAGCTTCTTGAAAGTGGCATCCTAAATATTCACATAGGCTTTATAGAGAATTGTAGTTTAACCAGCTCCATCTATCGCCCAACATCCGCACCTCCAATAGCCGGAATGAATGCTGCTGCTCTGGTCCATCTTTTTTTATCTTCGGTAAGTCGTAAAACGAGACGAAACGAACCCTTAGGTGAAAGGGTGAAATTCGTGACACTCTCACTTATTCCGGATCACCTTCAGCCGAGATCTCTTCGTCTGTAGCTCCTATCTCATCTTCTCTTGACTTGCGCGTCCTCTGTTCCATACAACGGATCGTTAAGTAGACAGACAGCATTTGATCCAGGTGACATCAGCGTTATGTTATCCTTGGGACCTTGGCAAAACCACCAAAAGAAAAATTTGAGACGCTCTATTGCGTACAGTGGGAATCCGGACCCGCTGTGAAGCAAAATGCTTTGTCAACTCTGTGGGGCCTATAAGTTCAAGCGACCAATTTCAGCGATAGTCAGCTCACTCCTCCTCTTTTACACAGGTAGCGGCCTTCGATCCATTTGGTAATTGATCGAACACGAACCTAACATGCCAGGACTGAATAGCGCGTCGTCAGTTTTTCATTCATAAAGATTTCCACTGGGATTACGGCGAGCATTGAAAATATCCTTGGTGTTTTTCCGAAGTCCATATGACAAAAAAAAAATAACGCACAACTTCTTTGCTGAGTAGACTTGAAAGGGGTCCGAGAACGTCCTTGCCAACACGTCAACCGACTGATCGGTTCTACCGCCCTCGCCACTGAGATCCCACATGTTTTTTTTTTTTGGATGAATTTGTGTTCAGTGGTCGGTTCAAGGTAACAGAAGGGATGAAACACCAGATTCAGTCTTTTAGTATCACACAGAGCACTCAATTCCGATCATTCACCGGAACGAGAAGAAAAGTAGTTTCTTTGATTGTCCACGGTCTGAATAGCAAGGAAACAAGAGCAAACGAGACATACTTACCTCGCTAAAGAGAAGAAGGTGAACCTGAAACAAAAGCGTCCCTCCGTACGAATGCTAAAAACAATCGCCCGAGTTGATTCGTTTTACATTTAAAGATGCCCATTGACGGGTATCGTTCCACAAACAAAATAGTCTCAGTTGTGCGTGTGGGTTAAAAGCTCATCACGTTTGAAGAAAATACGTATGAGACTCACGAGAGATCATGGAATATGAAAAAAATACTTGTGCGACCGTCAAGACCTTTAAGCTTACATGCGCTTTGGGAGTTTGCACCGATTAGGTTCCGGGTGTAAGCCATTTCGCTTCCGATAGTGGTAGTCCCAGAGCCAGAAGGTCCCGGACCGGAGGTAAGATTGGAGTTGGGGATTCCTCCGTAAAAGCAAGGCTTGTGATTCGAACGAAAGGTTGTGCTTGGGCCGCCATCTCCGGATCCAGATTGAATTTCTTGTTGAGCAGCAACCGCTCTGGGATGTGATGATTCTGTGCAGGTGCGACGGAAAGAATCATCACAGAGTCAGCTGAGATCAATCAGTGACCAGTTTCATGGTTGCGCAATGGCCAATTGCTTGCATGAAGATGAGTTGTTTTAATCAACCACCCACTTGAGCAATTGTAAGCTCTGATTGCCCTCCAATTGTAAAGTGATGATATCACTCACCAATTGGAAAATTTGGAAGACCGCCACGGCTAGGGTAACCATGAAGAATGTTTGCAAACGTAGGGGCTTGAGTCCGACTTCCGGATCCCATTTGATCTGGGCCAAAAGAATCGCGATGGGAATGTTGATCAGGGTACGCATGTGGTGACTGAGGGCGTGATGCTTCCCTGTGGGACATGTGTGAACTCGAAGTATTGATTGGTAGCGACTGGTCATGAGTTGAATAAACAGCTGGAGATGGCGGAGGCGCATGATACACGGCTGCGACCGGGACATTCTTTGAACTGGTCAAACGCGTGTTGGTAGTTTCAGAGTTGAAGAAGACAGGGTGCATGACGATATTCAACTCTTGATCGCAGTTTGAGCTCCATAGATCCGTATTTAGAATGAAAAATGTGGCGTCGATATCTCTTGGTGGTCATGAAACAAACGGCAGTCAAGTTCATAGTGACGAACAGCTTTTGTTCCTCTGTTGCTGATTTAGAGGCACTCACTCTGCATCTACGCGCTGGCCACTATGTACGTCATGTACCAAGAGCTCTACAATGATAGGAGGTGTCAACAATCTTCTGTCCTACGTAAGGTCAAGTCCAATGGTCGGATTAGCACCGTGCCACCTGATGGCTTCGATTGAAAAACAGAATTGGGCTATGACCCATGGAATACGCCGTTTCCTATGCAACATGCAGCATTAGAAATGACCTTGTCGTGAGACCTTGCCGTGACACTGACAAGAGCCTATGTGCCAAGATCCACGAAAAGAGTGGTGTACGTTTGGTAGTCATACGGAGCATTGGGTTTGCTTAAGAGTGTTTATATGGTCGTACAACTACTTCGATAACTAAGATAGCCAGATTTGAAAGCAAGACTCACCCTGTCACCGAACCCGCACATCCTTGCCCTAACTGGTTGCTGCAAGATCTGGAGAGAATACGTCCTGTTATGGCTAACGAGTAAATTTGTCAATGACCTCATTCCACTGGAAGAACTCATCCGCTCAAAGGACGTGATTGTGTGGGTAAAAAGATAAATGAGCATAGGGAGCCAAGAAGGTGGCCAAAGATATAAATGGAGAGACGATAAAAAGACAATAACAAGCCGGCGTGTTGAAGGCAAAGAATGCAGCTCTAGCCACTATCTACGCCTTAAACAGAAATCCAAATTCCAGAACATGCGTTAGAGAATTTGGAAACTTCTAGTTGAGAACCAGAAATGAACTCCACCGACTGTAGGGCTGAATAGCGTCTCAATCCTTATTACAAACCCTCCATAGTCAAGAAGAATGCGATATATCAGGGTCTATCAGGGTACATACAGGGTGTTTCTCGACAAGTTGGTGGGCTGTGCTGGGCCCTCCCCTTGACTGTCACACGACCTCATTGACCTCGGTTATGCTTGAATGGATGGAAGTGAAATCGAAGAGTAATTTTGGCCACTTACAATACTTTAGGAGATGGTGGGAATTGGGGGATATGATTACGGTCTGGGTACGAGGAGCTGGACTGTGCTGCCTGCCTGGAGTCGAATCTGGAACTTTCCCCAGTATGAACTTGTTTTTCAGGATCAGTGTCTTGAAAGCTAAAATTAGAATCAAGGTTTATCAATCACCGGTAGGAGATAAGGAAAATCAAACAGATATCAACAATTCAATGTGATCCAATTTTAGCAAGGCCTCTGCGGGCACGTCTGCGTGGCGAGGATGTTGCCTTCAGAAACAAGATACCTTTCGACTAGACGAACAATTTAACTGATTGTCCAGGAATCATCCCAGCGTCGATCGAGGTGGAAGATGTGGCTTCGGTCGAGAGGTCCCAGATGTACTGAGAATTTTGGACTGCGAAACCTGGCCGAGACGTACCGAGACTAGTTTCGTCTTGAGTCGAAAGCAAATAATTAGATTCTCAGAGAGAAGATTGCATGGGAAAAGACATTGGATCCCACTGGTTCAAAGTATGTGTGAAATGGACTATTGATCGACTACCAAAGTCTTTGAGAGTGGGCAAAGTTAGCTCTCAGGAGACTTGGTTCACGAATCAAAGAGCTGAATAGAAGATATCGATACAATCAATATCGACGTATTTCCAGAAGACATTTCAAAGGAACAAATAAATGTCCCTAAAGAATTGGGGCTCCCAGATACCGCCATAAAATTCTGTGTAAGAAGTTTAGCAAACACGCGAAGGAAACTCCAAAAGACGAGGGGGAAAAAAAAAGCCAGTAGTCGTTATTTGGCACCAGGACGCATGAGTTTATACATTCTGATAAGGAAAGGGTAGAGTTCGAGAAAACCACGTCATCCGGGGACTTTATTACGTGCGCTCACTGGCTACGTCTCAGGCTGATGGTGTTCGACAGACTCTTGAGAGCCATCAGTAGTTCACCAAAGTCCAACCACTACTAGTTTGCCACAACGCCTTGCGATGTTCGCAGGCTTGGTGAACAATTCAGAATCACTCGAAGTAAGTTGTGTAAAAGACTAAGGTTTCTTGTTAGCTTCTTCTAAGCTTTGGTATGAAATGAGCCAACTACGCAGAAGTGCCGTCATTTAGTCGGATCTTGACGCCATATTGATGGGGATGCCACCCTTATATGGAATCATCTTTTGCCGAATTACTGTAGCCACAGAAGTATGAAGAAGCCGACCTGGACTAACCTTGCGGTAAACTACCTCAGAGGGGCAGGCCAGCTCTGTGCGTGGGATACTTGAGCCCGGGCCGTAGTGTAGAGGGTGCTGAGGCAGTACAGGCAGAGTTGAACGGCGCAGACTTCAAAACCGGCGAGTCTGGTCGTTCCCTGGAAGCCGCACCGGTGGAATTCAAAAGTTAAGAAACAGAATACATGAGCGGAGTGTTTCAACTTTTGACTTCAAAACACCCCAAGGTACTTACAAAGTTCAGGGGAGCGGCCTTCAAGATGATGCCTTGGATTGATAGGTATGTAGACAGAGACCAACCTTTCACGGAAGCAAAGGAGAAACATCGGGATGTTAAATTCGTGGTACTTGACATGCGTGAACAGATAATGAGTCCCCGACATTGACGTTAGTAAGGGGACCACCATTATCGCTGCTGCCTCCGCGTGCTTTGGAATTTGGAAAGTAATCTGATGTACCAATCCAGGGCTGTCCGGGTAAGACAAAGTCTGCTGATGTCACAGTGAGTCAGAAGGATTGTGGAGGAATCTCGCAACCTGTGACCAAAATGGACCTTGCAAGGAACGTGTGAAGCAACAAAGGTGAGTGAGAAAGGTGGCACGGTGCGTGATACAACGTCAGTCGGCTGAAGTGCGTTGGAGAGCTTGAAACCCTCCAGAAAGTTTCTTGGAGAGATATATGATTTATGATAGCTTGAACGGCTGTCTCGGCAAAACGGTTTGACCTACCGTCTTTCAAGATTCAAGAGCGTGAGGTATTGTTTGGATGAAGCAGGGCCGATAAAACCGAGCGGCGGTGCTGTACAACGCACCACAGTGCCACGTCCAACTCTTGACGACACCCGCAAAGTGATCGATTGGTTTATGATGTTGTAGGGAGACGAAGTTTGCGATGAAAGAGCATATTTCACTGAAGACTGAAAGAAAAGATGGGAGGTACTTGGGATGCAGATAAAGTTTCGAAGCCACGCGTTCGGTTCAACTTTATCCGAATAGCAGATGTTCCTTCCAGTTTGCTCACTCAAGCTGCGCGGCATTTTGCTCGAATCCGACGCATTTTTTCACGTTGGGTACTCTCTGACCCGAAAGAAGCAGCCATGCGGCGGGTGCAGAGGGGAACCAACACATCACACTATAGCGACGAGCAGTGGACTAGATTGGGTTTGGACTCATCTCCAAGGAAAACCGCCTGCCAAGGAACAAGGAAGGCGTATTAGGTTTCCAGATGTCCTGCCATTGTAAACCTCTGCTCAATGCCTACTCTGTTGGGCATGTGGCAGGGAATCCCACGGAAGGGAGAACGTCCTTAGCACCCGTTCTTGCCGATCAATGTATTTAATCATTCTCAGCCACATTTTCAGCAACCTGATAGGATTCCGAATGCGCCAAAAGCATTTGATTAACACATTTCGTCATTTGGTCGCCCTTCAACTCTACCATGTTCCTTCCTGCCCACGTCCACTTTTTAATCTAGCTGGTTTACGCAGGCGTTTCCCGGTACAGCACTACAATAGAAATACAGATGGGTCACTTGGCAAATATATGTACCTCTGAAGGCGCAGGAGCAGAAGGTATGTAAATTCGGATTCCAGCCCCTTGTACATACCGCCCGCTCCGGGTATCATACATCACATCAGTGTTCATAAGCACGGCTCCGTCATGCTTCAAACATTCACAATTTTATACCTGAGGCGTGATACACACAGAGCACCCCAGATGGCCGGGCATCCCCGGGCAACGGTCAAGGCCGAACATGATCAGCCCGCCTTGGCCAACCCCTTTTGTCCGAGCGCACCCGCACCTTTGAATGGCTGGAAAAGATCTGTTTACATAGAATCACTCCAGCACAAGGGCACAGGCCTACTCTATACGGATGTGTGTTCCACGCTGTCTGCCGATCGTGATACGTATCATAGGCTATAGCTTCAATGGACGTCCTTCCTCGGGGCTCGGCGACAGTCCTGCTTTGTGCGGACCATTTGAATATCCCAGTGACTGATGTATACCATCTGATCCCATTTGAGTGACGTACAGAGACTGTCCCGCCAGGATGTTGAATGAACTGAAGCAATCGAGCACTTATCGTGGGACCCTCCAGATGACTCAGAACCTTACTTTAAACTTCAACCACGGGGTATCGACTTGTTTGGCTGAGGCTGCCAAATGGCAACCATCTGCTTTTCCTTGGCAAGACTTCTCGTCATTTCAACCGATGTTTTTCCTGCTTGAGAATCAGCCGATACCGAAGCCATTTTTCTTTTCAAGTTTCTGTTCCTACATGAGGAATCACTCAATCGTATTGCTGCCTTTCACCGCGGCGGTTCAATCATACTCGTGGGCATCACACCAAGCCTCGGACTCATCCATACATGGATGCAAAAAAGAGTCATGGTCATCTAAATGCCCCTTGTGTTCGCCGACATAACTCCATATCACATCGGTCGTAATCACTCCACCCCATCAGCTTAGCTTGTGCCCTGTTTCTCATCGGCGCTTGTATATGCATGGCTTCAACAGCTTCTCCCCACGTTGAATTAAATGTTCGAGCTCGTTAGGCTCGTCATAGAGCCGGTTCATCTTAATCTGGGTCGGATTGCTCCGAACAAGCTTCTTAAAGTTGAATAAGATGAAATGTGTGTTTGACTTATCCTGCACGTGCGAGGATGATGTTTCGTAAAAACACACCAGAGGAACAAGTGAAATCAACAAGTCAAGTAGTCAGTCTAGCCACCCCATGCGCTCAAAAACACGAGCCTTGGTCAGCACCGTGTGAGTTTCGAAGGTTCGCGGTATCACGAGTGTAGCATGTTACAAAAACACTCCTTGGAGACCACGTGTGTGCTCCCGAGTTCGCGAGCAAATGAACTGGACACACTGAAAGAGTGGAAGATGAGTAAAGGGAATGTAAGCACCCACCTGAGTTGGAGTGGAAAATCCGATGAGCTTGATGAAGTCTATAAATTTTTCCACGTCCACAAACCGACTGGTGACTTCAGCAATCTTCAACTGACCGCTAGATAGGATCAACAGAGTCGAAGAAATAAACCGAAAAGAAATCATCAGCTAATGTAGGCCGGCCAACTACGGGACCATTGATCCAACCGACCCATGTTTCAAGATCCGCCGTGCCTCCAGGATTATTCCTACCCAATTGGTGCCCATCAGACTCAAACAACAGACTACAACGTCCATGGCCGCATTCTGGACTGAATCCGCTTGACAGCCCGGCAACGGAACCTAAATCGGCAACAAGGCCCTTTCAGCACCGGCGAAATGGCAAAGACCAACGAAACTCCAACAGAAAGCGCAGGAGAAGGCTCCTTTGATTCACCTTTGTTGAGCATTCCGCCGCTACCACCCACCCCTCCCGATCGGCCACGAGGTCATAACCCATCACCCTAAACACCGGGCTCCGATGATTGTGTTTCTGCCGCTTTACACTTCGTCCCTGCATTTCGTCCCCCTCGTCTGTTTTTACCTCTTGCTCCCCACACAACATCTTCGCCAACGGAGCCTCTCCACAACCCAAGTCGGCCACCATCACCGTCTCCCGGCCGTCCCGATCTCCATACTCTGTACGTAGCGCCGTAGCAATCACGTTAACGGGGTTCTGAGGCCAGTGCTTGGTCTGTTGCCGAAAACCCTGATGGTAGGCGACGAAGTTTGGGTTCGGATCCGTCGAAGGTAACTCGTTGGAGAAGAGCTGGGCGGCCTCAGGTCCAGTAGAGGTGTAGAGGGTCTCATTGAGAACCCTAAAGCGGGAGCCGCTGAGACTGGAGGAAAGGAGGTTCTGGACGATCAAATGAGCCGATGAGTCCCCTTCATTGGTCTTTTTCGGCTCCGGTCTTGTTGAAGGCACGGCTGGCTCAGGAGACTTGGACGCTTGATTCGTGGGTGGGTCTGAAGGAGAAGGGTGCGCTTTGGATTTTTTTGGTTTTCGATTCTTTTTTGGTTTGATACTAGCTCGGCCTACCGTAGATAATGGGGTGAGAGACCAGCCCGGGGTTTCAAATAGGAATCCAGTGTCGTTAGATGAGTTGGATGGCATGGCTGTGGGGTGAACTTGTGAGTGAAGTCGAGGAAAAGTTGTGCAAGTCTAGATTGTTGGGGAGGGAGGGACTGTACTGTACCGTTACGGTACTGTACCGCTACTGTAGTCTACAGCTGTCTGGCCTCGGTTGTGGGCGCAGTGCAAAAGGCGGCCAAAAGGGCGCGCAGAGGTGTGAGCCCAAGACCTATAGGCGCGCCTTTTTTTCACCAACATGGGAGATTGTTGATCTTCACACATCCTCCCACAGATCCCAATTAATCTAGGTCCTTCTTCATTCAAGGCTCTTGTTCTGTTTCTTAAGGCTGTAGTCGATGCATTGGCCCCTCTGGAACATGCCAAGACCTCTCTTGGTGACACATGGAAAAGATTTTTAGGTACATATCTACTTAAGTATCTATCAATAAAACCAACGTCTTCGTCTGGCCTAGCTATGTACATAGATTTCAAAAACCAATGTCTCTCATATGTCAAGAAACGCGCTGAAGTGCACAATGCACCTATATACACTACCAGAAAGATAATATTTTCTGGACAGAAAATAAAAAAAATGATAATACACAAAGATATGTAGAGGCCAACAAGAGAGCAAAAAATACTTAAGTACATCCTGGAGACACCACTGAGATATGTAAGTACTTATTTTCAACTGAGCGTACTGTAAATTGACACGTGTACTGTTACCGTTTCCCACAGTGGATGCTCTTAAGTCATACATAAATAAAAAGTGCCGCCTTGCCTGGCTCTTCCACTCGATCGCTCGTCGATACCATGAAATCCCTCAACATATTCACCATTGCTGCTCTTTCAACGCTCATCTCGCCAAGTAGTGCATCCTACCAGCAGCACGTCCTTCAGTTTGATGAAGATGACTCGCTGCCGTCTTCACCGTCGATCGCGGAAGCCCCGGAAGCCGCCGTACCCGTGCCGAAGCCCACAGGGTTCACGGCCAAGGTCATCCAACGAGTCACCGGCTGGAACGACACAGTGGTCGCCAAGCTCACGGGACAGATCAGCCCTCGTGCACTGCATCCGTTTGTGGTGTCGATCACGGACGAGAACTATGACGATGTGATCAAATCAGAGCTCGATGAGATTCAACCAGGATGGGGCAGTGCGGACGACACGATCTGGATCACCGTCGTGTACGTTCTCAGGCTCCCGCTATCCCGCTATCCCGCTCAAAGCGCACTTGATTAACGAAGCCGACTAACATTTGAACCATCTCGATCGCTCCATCATCGTCCCATCGGCCAAAATTAATCGAGGTTATCCAGATCCGCGACTGATAGAGTGTCGAGCGTGTTTGATGATACCTTTGACGAATTGGCCCTCAATTCATCTCAAGCCATTCATCCACCCCCGAAAAAGCTTCGCGAGGACCAAGTGACCGTGCGCCAGCTTGCACCCGATGACCCGTTCCTCTTTCCCCCGAAGCTGAGGTTCGGACGATTTGACTACATGGGTAAGACAGATGTGCTGCTAACAAAATGGATGATTTTCAAGTGAGGAGCCCTTATTCTCCCCTTATTAGATGACTGTAAATTGATTTGATTCAGGAGGCCGCTAGATGTCCGGTGATGGTCATTATCAGCAAGCGCGGCCAGGAACTTCGCTTCTTCAAAATTGGAGGCTTGCCACCCACACTGGAACATCTGGCGCAATTCATTCGGGAAGAAGGATGGGCCTATAAGCCTGTCTGGAATTCCAGCTACTCTCCCGGCGGATCCAAGTCCGTACCACCACCCTTATGTCATTCACTCGGGGTCTTTTGCTGATGCTGTCTATGTGTTGTTTGGGATGAAAGAGAGTGGATAGTCGAGTTACTGGGGAAGGCCTTCAAGTTATTCCATGATGTAACCGATCAGATCCCAGGCTGGCTGATGATGATGGTCTCTAGCGTCCTAGGCACCTCGCTCATGCAATGCCTCCATCGCCCTTCCGCTTCCAAGTCTCGAAAACGGCCTCCAGCTAAAGAGACCGGGACGACCGAGCTTAAGGCTGAGTTGGCTAAAGCTGCCATCGAGCTTGCCCACACCACTTCCCGCCGCACACAGGGGGTTGCGGAGACGGAGAAGGTGGCTCCAGACCAGGAGCCGGTTGGTGCTAGGCGCCGGAAGGCTGCCTCATAATTCATGTCAGATAATGTGTGGTGTTGGTTGGGTCTTTTGCTCGGAGTGTTGTAATTGTACTTATCAATTTCGAAGCGTTTGGTTTTTGGGCAGCGGAAGATGTTTTGAGCCATTTGTGCATCCGTTTGGTATTAATCGGAAGTTTGGGCCATGCATTGCTTGATTTTTCCAAATCGGTGCAACTCGTATGAAGGGAAGCAGTATTGTTAGTGTTCACCAAGCTCGCGATAGTACTCTTACTCTGTAGTCCATTACAGAGGACCAGGGTACACCACGGGGGCACTAGGACCGATCAGGGACGGTCGATCGATCCCATCCTGAAGACGCGTTTACATAGTGCCGACCGTCCTGGACCACTCACCGTCGTCGGCCTGAGGACGGGATGGCCTTTCGATATGTCATCGAACCCATCCCGTCCTCAGACCGACCTCATCTCGATATATTTCCGAGATGGCTTTCTCAGCCAGGAGCCACTTTTTGAGCGGTCCGGTCCGAGCTACCTGCCCTAAGCCGTCGCGGCTCCGCCGGAACCCAATCCGGCTCATATCGAGCTTGGTTGTGCACTTGTAACCGGCTCATTTAAGCAATTTGTGAAGTCTCACTTCCATTAGAATACATTCACTTTCTCATTTGAATGGAGTGGCATGACATTGTATCCCATAAATCATGTTACATCATTTGACTGGATTTGTAATGTTGTTTATGCAATTTTTTTAATTTTCATCTGGGGTCTTGGCGCATTTAGGAGAACTGGTGTTGGACAAACTGGGGCCACAAGAGAGTTCCCTGATCTAAAAAAAGGCTTGACAAAATTAGAATGTAATGCTTGAGTTTTAGTGATTCAAAAATGCAGAAAAAAACTGTCAAGCCGGGCTAAATTTAATATAGCTACAATTAGGTTGGTAACAGTCACTTCTTGAGACCCAACACAAAAGCAATCAATCAGACAATGCAGGTCAAAATAGAAATCCAGAGAAATGACCCACTCTGCTCTTATGCCCAAGACAGTGTGAGCTCTCTAGATTAAAATAAGTAGAAAACTGAGCAGGTTAAAAAAGGTAAACTAGACTAAAAGACTAATAAACCAATTTAGAGCTAACCAGCCTACTCTAAAGATAAAGCTGAGCTTTACTAAGACAGGAATGATAATAATGAAGGTCAATTTCATTGAAGCAAGGTCAATACTAAATAAAAGGAGATTTGGTCTAAACTAATCAAGACCTTGAAAATTAGGGGTTAATTGGCTCTTTTTTTCCAAAGAGACTTTAGATAATAATTGCTACTCCTGGAGAGTTCTAGACAAGCACATTACTAACTGGATCTTTTGATGATTATTGATTAATAATAACCACCTTCTAACTTCAATAAGCTAACATTAATTTAAGACAATCTCACTATCAATATGACTAGACTCATAAGCAAATCTTGACTAGTGTATTTAAGGAGAAGGTAGCACCTGGGTAATATACCTAATTAGACAGTATAAGTTGACTTCTATGAGTTTTTTTTTTAATGGTAAAATTATTAAGTTGAAGACATTTAAAGAATAAAACCACTCAGTAAGAATAAGGCTGGGGTCTCCTTATAAAATTTACTAATCTTAAGGGGCTTGTATTAACTTGGACCAAAAAAAAAAGGATGGTATTGAGGCTCTTAATTTCTAGTAAGGGTTTCTTCTAGAAGAATAAAAGTCATCAAAATCTATTAAAATATTTTCTGATGATTTTTTTGTTTTCTGTGGCAGAAGCCCTATCCTCTTTATATACTCTCACTACAATAAAATAATGAAGAAAAGGGGGTGTCTACCCTTTAGAGATGGAGGTATAGTCCCTACCATGGTGTACAAGATGAGAGAAATCAAAATATGAAACCCAAAAGTGAAAATGCCGCCCCTTTGAAAATATTTTTCCACCATGACATTAGTCATCAAATTTCTGTAGTAAAGTGGTATAAGTCCATAGATTTAGAATGTTGGGTGAAGTGATCCTGTGTTCAAATCCTCACTTTCACATGTCTTGATTTTTAATTTGATTGTACTGGCAATTTTTCTCTTTGTATAATTGCTGTGTAATGTACTTTGTACCTCACCTGTGTCATACAGATCCTTCGGTGAAACACCGAAGAAAACTAATTACAGTATCCTCGGTCTT
>KI576608.1:1567-13350 GCA_000500245.1 Cronartium ribicola 11-2
GGAAGTAGGGTGTGGTGTTTGTGCTCGGTGCCAAGGTTTCTATCTCTCACTTTTTACTCTTTGGGATTCTCTTTGGATCTCTTTAAGGCTCCATGGATAGTGGTATCTCTGTGGATTCCTAGGACGAGGGCAGCTTCGACAGCACCCATTGCGCCATCAAGGTTTCTTTCTTCTGGAATGGATTTCCCCTCTTCTGGCTCTGCCAATGCCTCTTGGATGTTGGAGTTTGACACCGTCATCATCCTTCCGGCTGGCGTGCATGTTGAACTCTTGGTCTGTTGACAGGTCTCGCACAAGTGTACAAATTCCTCAGTTTCCTTCACCATCTGAGGCCAGAAGAAATCTTGACGCAGGTCAGCTATAGTCTTCAGGTAGCCGAGGTGGCCCAATTTACAGTGCGCTTCTTCAATGAGCTGTCCGCGCAAGGGAGGGCTAGAGGGGATATAGAGACAATTTTTGATATATAGGAGGTCGTCAACAATCTTGCAATCTTCTCAGAGAGGAAGTTCAGTTAGAAGGGCTTGGTGAAACTTGTCCGAGGTGTAAGCTTCTCGGATTGTCCTCTTTGTCTGCTTAGAAATTGCCGGACCTGCCTCTATCAGTGTGGCCACACAGTTGATGGCTAGGCTGCTGGTCTCCATGTCCTCGGTTTCCTTGCAGGACAACGTGTCTGCGACCAAGTTTTCTTCTCCCTTGATGTAGCAGAATTCCATGTCATAGTCGGCCAATAACTCAATCCAGCGAGCTTGGTGGCGGCTGAGGGTACATTGTTTCAGTAAGTAAGTAAACGAGTGGTGGTTGCTCATGATGTTGACTTTCATGCCTAGGAGAAGCATTCTCCATTTGTGAAGGGCGTGAATCACCGCTAATAGCTCTTGTTCATGGACAGGGTGGTTCTTCTCTGCCGGGGACATCTATCGAGATTTGTAGGTGACTGGCGACATGGTCTTCCACTCTTTGCCTTGGAACAGTGCCACTCCCAGGCCCGAGCCACTGGCCTCCGTGAATAACCATAGCGGGTCGTCGCAGTCGAAGTCTATGTTTTTCAGGTGAGGGAGGGAGGTCATAAGTCTCTTGATGTTGTTAAAGGCAGCCTCCTCTGCCTTGCCCCAGTAGAATTGTGCCTTATCTAGTTTGCTGCTTGTAAGTGGCATGAGCATGCTAACGTAATTCTGAAGACCCCAGATAAATTTCTTCATCCATTGTACAGTACCTAAGAATTTCTTGACTCCTTTTTCCATCTTTGGCATCTTCCACTTCTTAACCTGTTCTACTTTTTCATTGTCTACTCATATCCCTTCTGCTAATATCCAATGGCCAAGGAACTTGATTTCCTCTCGGAATAATTTTGTCTTCTTTGCGCTGCAGTATAAGTTAGCCTCTCGTAGTCGTTGTAATACAAGCCGGGTATTGGTGAGGTGTTGATCAGTCGGTTTCAGGGGGTTTCAGGAAGATTTTCAAGGTTTTCAGGAGGTGGGTTCAGGAGAGATTTCAGGCAGTCTTGAAGGTGGTTTGAGAAAAAAAAAGTGTAAGGTTTGTGTAGAACCTTCACTCGAGGCGGGAGGAGGAGATAGCCACTAAGGCAGAAGTGGACTATAAGGTGGCAAGGGACACTATGGAGTAGTGGAGAGCTTTCTAGAACCAAGAAGACTATTGAATTTGATTTCAGACAAAAAGAGAAAGAAAGTGAATCCAGCTGGTTCCAAAGGAAAATGGGTTAGTTAGCCCCAGAATCTCTCTTTAGGGAAAGACAGGATGAAAGAAATAAGAGCAATAGAAAGTGAAATGATGATTTGTTTGACATTACCTGGTTCCAAAGGAAAATGGGTGAGTTAGCCCCAGAATCTCTAAGGAACCAGTCCTGGTCCATGTGTGAGGTTTTGCATGGATGGAATAGCTAAGTGTTGCATGTTAAGTGAGTGTACTCATCTGTGTAATGACCAGAGGTAAGTTCTCTTTCCAAAGACTATTTTAATTACCTGATAGAGTGTGTACATAAGACAAATGTGAGGTCTAATCACAAACTCTTGGATAAGGATGCTGACCTACAACATATTAGAGAAACAAACAAGATATTAGGGCTTGTGAGGATTTGAGAGACAAACATTTAATCTACTATGTACCTTTGAAGAGGTTCAGCAAGTAAGGGAAAAGAGCAGATAATATAGTGGCGAGCTGTAAGATCGACTGGTATACAGAAAAGGGTAGACTATGAAGGAAAACTATTCAAAACTCTTGAAGCCAAAACAAAATTGAGATGATAAGAAGGATAGAGAAAAGTAAAGGGGTACGTACATTCTCTTTCCAAAGACAAGAGGAAAGAGAACACACACAAGACAGACAAATACAACATATATATATCTATATATCAGTTGGTTGAAGCTAACTGATTAATGGATTAGAGGAGGATCATCTACATGAGCTAGTAACAAATGCATCAGTTAATACCATATAAGTGAATTGTTGATAAGTGAATGAAGCTCTCTTGTGAATGAACTTGTGAATGAAGAGTCATTCACTAATGACTCTTCCATATACACTAATGACTCCTTCTTACTGTAACTCCATCATCACTTTTCCTTTCTCATTGCATCGATTGAACACCAACACCAGTCCATTGTAAAGATATTTCATGACTGCACCTGCAGGCATGCGTGTACAGTCTTGAGTTTATTGATATCCAAATCATGATGCCTGCAACAGTCTGCTTTAAGCTGCTTTAGGTTGTGAGAACAGCCTTTCTTTTTGTTCAAGATGTCATTTGTCTCATTTACTTTTTTTTCCCTCTCACCTGTGTGCGACTCCATAGTGCACATGCTCCTCATACACTCTGCTCTGCCCAACTTCCATCATGTGAACTGGGGCTCCAGACAAAATTGTACCAACTTTCAAAATCAAGTTTTTAAAGTAAGCCAAGAGAAATGCATCACATGCTGCCTGTCCATTGCCACTCTTTTTGTGTCATGAAAAAAAAAAAAAAAAAAAAATGCAAGGTACATTCCACTTCCATGCCCAATTCTTGCAACCAGCTACTGTAGATCACCAATCTTGAACACATGAATTTAACTTTGTGACTTTGGCAGGCAAAGCAGAGGAAGAAGCCCCTCTATATATATATATGCAAATAGGCCCCTTATTGGAAGTACAGAGGGTCTACATCTACATCCAACCCTAGCAACCAGTTATCCCTAACCTCTCACACAAATAGTTGCATTTATGATCACACCAGAAACCCCTCAGAGTTTCCTTAGCATGATCATCTTCCAACCTGATTTTTTTTTTTTTTTTTCAAAAAGAGATTAACTGTGACACATGTTGAATGTCTCACCGGCATGAATACGGTGTAACACTCACCACTCTTTCAACAAACCTGAAGATTCGGGTCCAACACCAGTTGATCCCATGATGCCATATGGGGGTGGTAGGGAATCAACCCATCCTAGGTGACTGTAAAATTCTCTTTGTGGAACATTTGCGACAATGTATGAGTGCACTCAACACAATTTCCTGTCCACAAAGCCTCTCTCTGTTGAGCTAGTAGTCCTCCCAGATTTACATAGTTTTGAAAGGTACACTCCTCCAGAAAATGGAAAGTTAATTGGTCCATCCCATTGCCCCCTATCACCGGTAATGAGAAGGTAATAATGCTTCAACAGCCTTCAGAAACCAACAAAGCCATCAGATTTTCTTGAATCAACAAAACAACTGAATATAACCTGTTCTCATGCTCTTGAGGATACTTGAATAGATGTGCACACCATCAATATGTAAAAGAGCTCTATGAAAGAAGACCTGTGGGCTAACAGGTCAGACAAGTCCAACTGGCAAAAAGGCCAAGGTAGTGGACAACACAAACCACACCTGAACACAACAGGTAAGACAGGTTAACAGAGGCTTGAAGAGCCAGTGAAGATATTTGGACACAGACCTGAAGAGGGATCAGAGGTAAGGTGAGAGAGAGAAAAATAAACACAAATGACATGAGAAGCAGACAGACAAAGAAATGAGCAGACCTGTGGGCTAACAGGTCAGACAAGTCCAACTGGAAAAAAGGCCAAGGTAGTGGACAACACAAAACACACCTGCCAAATAGGTATGGTGAGAGATGAACAGAAAGAAATAAAAGGTGATTCTTTTTGGTCAGCATAAGAGAAAAATTTAACATTCATGACTGAAAAAGAAAGAAACACAATAGGTAGCTCTACACACCTGAACACAACAGGTAAGACAGGTTAACAGAGGCTTGAAGAGCCAGTGAAGATATTTGGACACAAACCTGAAGAGGGATCAGAGGTAAGGTGAGAGAGAAAAATAAACACAGATGACATGAGAAACAGACAGACAAAGAAATGAGCAGACCTGTGGGCTAACAGGTCAGACAAGTCCAACTGGCAAAAAGGCCAAGGTAGTGGACAACACAAAACACACCTGCCAAATAGGTAGGGTGAGAGATGAACAGAAAGAAATAAAAGGCTGAGTGAAAGAGATACAAATAAGATAATGAGAAGTTAGTATGACAAAATAAGTGAACCATGCAGAAAGGTAGGTGAGACACTCACTGATTTTTTTTGGTGAGGAAAAGAATCAAGGGTGAGAGAAAGGAAGTCGGGTATAACAGGACCACCAGAGAAACCCCTTCCCTGTCTACACCCAATCCACCAGTCCCAAAGCGGACAATACTTCCACCTCTATCAGTCTAGGTGATACATACCCTACATACACTACCCAATGAGGTAAATGTACAACACAATGGACAGACCAAAGTGTCGCGTTGGTTTTGACAAATAAGACTAGGATTAACTAATCCCAATACAATACTCATAGGTACAAAGGCCTCTTGAAACCGCAGTGATTGATACAAGCAGACACAGGGTTCACATCACACCATTGCTTGGCCACACTGCTATTCTGGTATTTATACCATCCAAATGAGGTCTGAGCCAGATGAACTCATCAGTTCTATCATATTGTAGGGGGTGGGAAGAGCTGAGTCTGTTTGGTATGAGGCCATGATGGGAAGACATGAGTTGGTTTTGGAGGGTCTTCAGGTGCAAACTGGGCAAGAGTGAAAGAAGATACAGTAGGAGGAGTTTTTTCTCTTTGCTTGAGTACGGTGGCGGCGGCGCGCTGCGTAATGCAAACACGGACATGGGAATCAGATTTGTGGTTCCTCCTGATCCGGTAGGATGCCAGCCAAAGGGGAATATGAATTGTGTCCAATTGGGAATTTGGAAACACCCGGACGAAATCTCCTACGTGGGGAATATGAAAAAAAACCTGAATGGGAATATGAAATGCCCAACTGGGAATATGAAATGTAAGTAATTGAACAGAATCCTTTATGGCCTAGTGTGGAGAGACTGGTGGTCCAGCCGGCTACCATGACCTAGCCGGCTACCAAATATTCTAGGATATACATACACTTAAACATCAATGAACTAGTTTAGCTTACCTTCATTCAACACTAAACCAGTTCAATATAAGCACTATTATAGTCTCTTACACGCACACACACACACAAAAAGATGAAAAAAAAAAGAGAAAAAAAAAATGGCTATATATATAAAAGGTCTGAAAAACCGGAAAAATGAACTAATATAAATGTTGTCAAGTTTGAGAATCTGTAAAAACGCATTTTTTTTTTTTTTGGATTTATAATGTTTTCCAGAGGATATATATATATATAACTATATACATCTTACAAAAAAAGCTTCAACTTACATGTGATCTTTTTTTTTTCAAACCAAATTTACTATCTTTTTTCCTCTTCACTCATCTTTTTACACCCCCCCTTTTTTTTTCTTACTTATCTTATCCATCATCCTTCTACTTTGGTCACTTGTAAGGTGTGTACTAGTTCATACTTGTGTTGTTGATTTTGATTCAACATACACATCTTTCTTACAAGAGCGCTCTTAGGATACGATCATCATGCGAAATGGTTGACCAAGCGGTAGGTCATACGCTGTGTCAGCGCGTGCGCTACGTTCCAACGGCCTTAATTAAGTCGATCCGCTGTGTCAAGTGTGCTTGAGTGACCGAGTTTCATGATCAAGTCTATTTTTAGCGCTCTTTTCCAACACATTGGAAAAAGATTCTGAGCAACGGCAAAGCCAGTGATTAGGGGGGGCACTTTCACCTCTAAATTGATAAAAATATTTAGGGAATGGGTTCTAGTCAATGGGACACCAGCGTAACAACTCCAGAAGCTTTTAAATCCGCCTACTGCTTCAAAAACCATAATGTGATACAAACAACAGAAATCCAACTCCCTTCCCCGCCCTCACACACATACATAACCTAAATAAAAAAAAGGAGCTATAAAAAAGGAGCTATAAAAACATATGTATCCCATATCAGAAAATTCAAAAACCAACCAAGAATATCTTTGTCCTACCCAAAGAAAAAAAAAAGAAACCCTCTCGATAGGGAATGTTGGAAAGATCAAGATGGACTATATCCCCATGATTCAAATCACTGAAGTCCTTTCTCTCTCTCTCCTCCAAAAACCCGGATTTTATGCAATAGTGAAAGAGATAGTGAAGATTTAGAGAAAAGAATATGATTGGAATATCATAGCTATACCAACCCAGCACCAAAGTTCTTTTGCTGAAGTTTCATCGGCTTTGCTGAGCGCACACCACCAGCCGCGGTCGCCAGTTTGGCTCTAACGAGCACAAAAACAAAAAAATAGAAACCAAATGTCAGGGGATTATTTTTTACAAAAAAAATCACTTGACTCAACTGTTCGACCACCTTTGAGACCTCCAAGACGGCCTGATTACAGCGCGCTACCTTGGCTGGAAGCCCGTTCAGCTTTGTTGTTCCAGTTTCTTCATCTCGCCTTCGCTTCCCTTGAGCTTGTGATGGGTCTTCCATCGATCCATAGAATTGCGCCGCTCCCTCATCGAGCTTGAAATGCTCGTTGGCGAAGCCGTGCCAGGCTCGAGGTGTGGGCTGGTGTAAGCCCGCGTATCCTGTCAGACGGGGCGTAGGCGGAGAAGTAAGCAGACTGGTATCAAGTTCGAGTGTGGTAGGCGAAGAAGAGTGATGGTGGTGGTGAGAGATATAGAGAGTGGGATGGTAGAAGGCGCTGGTGGTGGGGGTCGATTGAGTGAAGGCGTCCAAGAAGATCGTACCGTAGCTCGAGCCTCCGGCCGAATCCGTTCGATGTTCGTCTACGAGAAGAGCAGATGCAAAGGCGTCAGTGGGTGTCAGGGACGGATGCGTTATTAATAGGGGCTTACTAGTCGAGGCTGGCTGAAGGAGACGATTGTAAGCAGACTGTGGTGAGTGAGGGCGAGGCTGAGGTGGTTGAGATTGGGATGAGTGGTGAGAGGCGAGCAGAGATGCGTAGGACCGTTGATGGTTCTGCCAATCGGTGTGCTGGTGAGCATTTTGGCTGGCCTGTGGAGTAAGGACAGGCGTCGAGGCAGGCGTGGGGACGGTGGGCGTGGTGGGGTTGATGAGTGAGGTAGGGGCGACGGAGGTGTCAGGGATGAGTGAAAGCTGAGGTGGGTGATCGAGAGCGGGTGCAAATCGACAGCATGAGCAATGCGAACCGGAGGCCGGCTGTGCTTCTGAGGTTTGGTCGGTTGAGGTCAAGACGTTCAAGTTCGCTTGTTTGAGTTTGGCGTCCAAGTAGGCCACTCGTTCACGCTGTAGCTTGACCTGCGAGCGATTCGATCAATAATGTTCTAAAGTCTTACTGGGCGATATAAATGGACACTAACATCATGATTGGCTGTCTTGACGAGCGATTCCTGTTGAGGAAAGAAGAGTCAGTGAGTGAGTAGGAGAAAACGATGACCAGACAAGACTTGAGCTCACTCACCATTTCTGACACTGCATTCTTCAACTCGGTTACGGTATCTTCCAAACTCTGACGGAGAGATGTGTGATAAGGATGGAAGATATAAAAGGGTGGGTGATGTTGATTCGAAGGTCAGAGCAGATTCGACAAGCGATCGAAAACAAAGATGATCGGATTGGGATAATTAGCCTATCCACATGAAACAAGGGTTGAAGTCCTATAGACAAGTAGAGGAATGCGAACCTTGATATAGGTCTGTCGGCGTAAGCGAAAGGCTGCCTGCGCATCCGCATTTTTCTTCTTCTTGGCCAGGATCTCCTCATCATCCTCAACTTTGGTACGCTTCAAGGGTGGATGAGCTGAGACGGCAGGGGAATGAGAATGAGGATGAGGGTAAGACCGGCTAGGGTGGATTAAATGGGACTGCATGTAGAGAGAGAGAGAGAGAGAGAGAGAGAGAGAGAGAGACGTTAAGTAGGCAACGAGTAGCGGCGGCGGTAGGTATGTACGTAGAACCTTAGCCCCTAATAGATAAGAACTGCAGCAGAGTCTTGAGAGAGGCAAAGCACCGAGCGGAAGATGATGAAGACTTTTAGAGTACACGCAGAAAACGATGAGGATGGGGAGGGATAGGAGAACGAAGTGGTGATGATGGTGATGATGAAGGCTTGAGTTGGGTTGAGGTGAATTACTTTTGCGATCGGAGTCTTGAACGATCGATCGATGGGTGTTGCAGAAAGGCCGAAAGAAAGAAAGAAAACGAACGAACGAGTGATTATATTGCGCACGATGGGTTGTATGAAAGAAAAAAAAAAAAAGGTCAAGCGTGGGGACAGGCGAAGTACAGTGTAGGTGGTCAGGAAAGCAGGGAGAGAAGGAAAGACGGTCAAGATAAGTAAGACGAAGGAATAAATAAATCGGAAGGAATAGGAAGAGGCAGATAATTAGTATCAGAACCGAGATGGAAGTTAAAACTGACAGTACTGTACCCGCTCAAACCCTATTCTGTCTTTCGAGTTTTGTTCGATGGGTGTCGAAGGTGATCTGTCTTCTCACCTCAACCTTCACTGCAGCACTTCATGACCAGCAGCAACAGCAGCAACCAAAGGGTGGGTGTAAAAGTACAAAAAGCGTAAGTATCCATCAAACCAACTGTCACCGTGTGGGTAGAATGTCTCACTTCAATCAAGAACCCAAAGAACCCACGAACGATCTCTACATCTCACTCTGTCTCATCTCATCTCATTACTAGTAGCAGCCCCTATAAGTAAGTAAATAAGTAGTTTTGATTTTAAATCAAATCATCAATCTCAAACATTCATATGTACCATACTGTTCTATATCAAACTGCACAAACGAAAAAGAGTGAGGAAGTGGAATCATCAACTTGAGCTGGTTGCTTAAATCTCGACTTTATCCCCCACTCCTTTCTTTCTTTTTCCTTCCTCCCTCCATCATCGGAAACGTCCATCGACCTCAGATCTCTCGCTAGAGTTCCGATCCACTCACTACTCCCTTCGGGAATCGAAATGAGGTCATCATCAAGTCTCAGAGTCGTCAGTTGATCATACATAAGCAATCGATCCAACCCTGTCGAAGAACCTTAAACTTGTAATGTGTCTGTCTGTACTATCCTGTACAACTCTTACAGAGTGCTGTCAATACACCCTCGAACTCTACAGTCTCTCTCTCCTGATTGGCCGTGCCGATCACCTGACCCAACTGCCCGGTTTAAGCGCAGGCACAATGGCAAAAGTGACTCGGGTCGGTTCTGAATATTGAATAAATCATATGTATAGTACTTAATACACCGCCGAGTTGTGTGCCTTGGTTGTTTTTTGGTGAGTGTATGAATTGGATATTTATGTTATCTCCTTCCCGTTTCCAAAGCACGAGCTCGAATGAGAAACCTTACAATACATAGGCCAACGCAGCACATTCACTCACTCAGACTTCTTCATGGTTCATTGACCTTCATCATCCTCACCACCACCATTAATTATATACATAATTCACTCCTTCGTGCTTTGAGTTTCTTGAAACAACGAAATCCAACATCACTCAATTTCATATAGTACTATCAACCACCTGCCCATCTCACCCTCATTCAAAAAAACTAACCCCAAAACGGTCAAAACTCACTCGGTTCTAACGTGGCGTGATCAAATTGCTCAAGCCTGTCTGAATACAAAAGTCTGTGGTGGAGACAGACGTTCTGTGCGTGAGAAAGTGTGTGTGTGTGTTTGTGTGTTCCCCACAAAAAAGTTCACAATGACTTGATTTGATTTAGGCATGTTAACTTTCAGCACTCATGTGGTTATTATTATAACATTTTGGTATAGTTTTTTTTTTTCCAAATGATTTTGAACACTTGAATAAAATATATACTTATTTGGGGGTTTCAAAACCTCAGTGTCCAGGAATGTGTTCAGGAATCACCTGTCAGGAATATCCAAGAGGCCTGTATGAGCCTGTATCACTCAGTAATGACATATCTTCTCAGATCTTGAACTACATACAGGGCATACAGACCTTTACAGACCCTACGGACAGCTGCGGATATTCCTGGAAGTGCTTCTGGGACCACTTTCTGAGCCCGGATCTGTGAGGTTTGAAACCCCCAATTATAAATTTGCTCTGACCATCCTCTTTTGCTATTATAAGGACGACGACGACTGGGTCCGCCCACCTTTTTTTTTTTTCTTAATGTGTCTGATATATCAGATGAGTTTGATAAAGTTTTTTTTTTTTTATCACCCCACCCCACACAGATCATTCGCCTTCTGTCATCTTTTTTTTCAGACTGTTTTTTTTTTTTTTAACTTGATACAACTTTACTATTATAATTCATAACATCTCAAAATTTTTAAGTACTTGAAAGATTAGGTTTTTTTTTTTTTGCAATAAATACTGTACAGCAAATCTTTTAAATTAAAATTCCTTATTTTGAAGGCTTTCCAGAAATAGCTTTTTACATAATAAAATAAAGCAATCCTTTTTTTTTTTTTTTGAAACCGAACGACTTATTTTGAATTTCAGACATGTATCTAGTAAGTGGCCCAAGCTATTTTTAGAACCTCGTTCAACTTTTTGGTCCATCCTCTCAACTGAATTTATTGTACAACACCACTAGCATATTTGTTTCGGAGCTAAATAAAAAAATTACGAGTACATTACTTCTCGGCTAAAAAAACCTCGGATGGTTCCGAAGTATGTATGAAGCACTCGGCGCCAATAGGTGAGCACCCGGAATCGACCAACGGAAAGACGAGGGAGATACTGTATTCCAGGAGCGGGTCCCGTCGTTCTCGTAGGTGAGTGCTGCACTGCGCCGCAGTCATGCTGCGCACCGTAGACGACGTGTCTATCACAGCACGAGGTTTCTATCCGAGGCTTTGGTCAGGGCCAAAAATTACCCTCGGTTAAAAACCTCGGACAGCTACTCGGAAAATCTACCTCCGAGGCAAACCAATAACTCCGTAATTCCATACATGTGGGACACGGTCTAAACTGTTATGGCCGGAGGCAGGTATTACACGCCATCGACAAAGCTGTTAGGGTTTAGGTTAAGTTTAGTGAGAGTACACGAATAATTACTTATAGTACTCACCGCTCGCTAAGCAGACCGGTCCTCCATCATCATCGGATACCGGACTGCCCAAGCGAGCGAGCAAGACGAGAAGAGAGAGAAACACTTAAATACATGAGACTCATTCACTACATAAACAATGGGTTACAGGGAAGCATGAAGATATGAAACTTTCTCACGCCCTCCCAACCTCAATCTCTCACCTTCGCGGATGTTGATCGTGCTCTGTGAGTTATTTTTTTTTTTTTTTGCGCTGTACAGTGGGATCTGCATGGCTAAAGGGGGGTTTTTTTTTGGCTATGGTTTAGAGGGTTCGGGGGTTTTTTTTTAGAGTTTACTGCCTTCCCAAATTGCGAAACCCATATTCCATGGATAAGGGGG
>KI576629.1:490-15851 GCA_000500245.1 Cronartium ribicola 11-2
CCCTACCTTAGGTGCATTTTCCACCTCCTGTGACCCCAAAATACTCAAAGCCCATGATGTGGCCAATGTGATCACTCAGTCAAGCTTGCCTATGAAAGTTCAAATTGGCAACTTCAACTGTTGTAGCCACAACAGGAATTACCACAGTTATATTCTCATCATCCATGTCAGAATCACATTGTATAACTTGACTGTCAAAATTTACTAGCATTCCCATATTATACCATCACTGCTCAGTGTGATCCCACATCCACCATCTTTGAACTCCATCCTCAACAGTCTACCCTCCCCTATGTCTCCCTCTACCATCCAGCCCTGGTGCTTGTCCTGCCACCCACCTCCCCCATTGACAACCACTGTGGTAGAGTTTGGACTGAAGAGATCAAGTAGAGACAATCAAGTAAAGAGAAAAAGAGGGAGTGAGGTGAAGGGTTGACCTACCATTGTGGAGATAATTAGCAGTCTCAAGGCAGGGGGGGGGGGAAGGCCTTGCTGCAGGGGATCAAGTTGAAGCTGAATGTTGGCAGTGTCAATGCAATCAGGGAGGATTGCAGTGCTTGATGTGGCCAATTTGACAACTTGGGCACAACAATGTAAAAGTGTGCAGCTGTGGAGTTTCAGCTTTTATGGTCATTGACTGTTTTGGTCAGTTTATAGCAAGATGGTGATTTTGTGGTGATTGGTTCAAGAGAGGTTTTGTACCACTGTAGCAGTTTTTGCTGCACTTTTTTTTTTTGGCACTAATTGGTTCTCTTATCACCTTTTTTTAGGTAGGCAGGTTGGCTGCAGCTCCGAAAAGGTACACTTTTCACAGATTTGTGCATGATGTGTCCAAAGTGATCCACTCATGCCCATTGTACACTACTGCCAACATGAAACAATGCTCCCTTCCAAAGGGGGGGAGTATCTTGGCAGGAAAAAAAAAAATTCAAGAAAATCATCAAGGTGTTTTTTTTCTTGCTGAATAGCATCTTTCCAATACGGGAGAGTATCATTTCTTAAAATAACGGATACGTATACACTACACAGGCTCACACACTACCTCAATGAGTTCTGGCTCCTAAAGAATAAGGACCTTGTGATGCGTCAAGGGGCTCTTTCACTAACACAACCTGACTATTACGCATCAAGGATCTTAACAGCCAAGGCTAGTCCTGATGAAGACATAGGTTATCTTTTCTTTCTCCAATACATCCCAGACTATATTACCCATCAAGGATCTCAACAGCCAAGGCTAGTCCGGATGTAGACATCATGGCTTGCTTTTCTTTTTCTCTTCTTCTGTTTCTCTTACTTTTATGCCTGACACCTACAACAGACCCTGCGCGGTTCTAGAGAATTCTACACTTGCCTGTCGTGTATAAAAGACCTGTGTTGGTGGGTGATGCTTGTTTCTTTTTTTTTTTCTCATCTCATCACCTTACACTCTTGTCTTGCTTCGTACCTCTGCCACCGAGCAGGTACTGTTTCCTTACCTTGTTTCTCACTCGAACCGTGCTGCTTCAACAGCTCTCGAACTGCTCTAACCTTTTGTTTATGAATGTTGGCAATGTATTATTCAACTCTGGACTTCCAAAAGAAAAAAAAAAGGACAGTTAGCTTTTGAAAAAAAAAAAATGACTGGTGAACATATCTCAATCGTTTCAAGATGTTGAGAGAAACCAGCAATGAGGACAGAACAGCCTGTTCTTTCTTACCCCTCCAAGATGATCACATCTTACAGGTTAATCAAACCAACAAAATTTTCTCTAGTCTTAACTCATACTCTAATCAGTAACACTTTCTTCATACGTTCTTATCTTATCCAAAGACACCCCTCCGTCAAGACACATAACCTACTGCATACAACTGAATCAAACAAAAAAAAAGAGGAAACAGTGACAGGTTACGAATAAAAAAAAATGAAAAAAATCTAGAGTTACGTATCACTAAAAGTTTCAAAACGACGAAAAAAGAAAAAAAGAAAAGATGAGTTATTCTGTGCTTCATTTTCCATATCACATACATATTTATCCTATCGACACTACTACTACTAATCGAGCTGACCATCAACAACAAAAAAGAAGAAGAAGAGGAAGAACATTCAAGAAGAGTGCGATTTTTTTATTTTTTTATTCTTTATTCTATCAAGAATTACAAACTCGTTTGGAAACACGTTTGAATTAATCTATCCGGATATACGCTCCTCTAAATCGAACAACAGAATGAATCAGTAAAATCATAAAATAGATCAATATATTATTTGTGAAGGAGGAGAGCAACACCCCAAGATTATGAAAAGAAAAAAAACTTTACCAGAGATTGAATCAAGCTACTGGTCTGCTCAGGTACGACGAAAGCTGAGTTTGTTAAAACATTTCCAGGCTAAAAGTACAAATATGACTATTAGTTAGGTATTCACACTTAGTCACAATGAAAACAAAAAGAGGTAAAGATTCAACCTGATTGAGCTTACATGGACTTGATCATGAAAATCATTTGGTTGTTGGAGCGTGACATGGTTCGGAAATGGTTCGGGTAGCAATTGATGTGTCTGATACGGATAAGACTCATAAGGATTTGAATCGGGGTACATCCGATGATCCAGGGCTGATGTGTCAGAAGGATGATGAAGCTGGGTGAGCGGATTGAGATCAGGGGTTGAAGGCGAATACTGAAAGCCAGGACTAGATGGTATAGGGTTAACCCAAGGCGAAAGCGGAGGCTGGCAAGCTGGGTTGAAGAGATTTGTAGGAGAGCTTTCTGCTACTATTGATTCATGATGGTGTTCAATCTCACTTCTCGTCGTCGCAGGCTCATGACGTAAATCTCGAGAAGGAGCGTAGGCATCCGATTGGACGAGCCAACCCGAAGTGACGAGATCGTGGCTGTTGATCAATCCACCTGATGATGAAATTGAAGAGACTGGAGGAGGTGCGTGAATAACACTAGACAACGTCCCGGTTTCCAATTGGCTAACTTTTTCCGCTACTTTCTTGCTTCCCCGACTCTCGGCCATCACGATCCGTGGCATCTGCGATGAGCCCTGAGCCCCCACGTTCGGTTGGACGGGAATCTGAGAGGCCGGAACAGGCGGTAAGACATTATCCTTTTCATACGTCATCTCGATTTCTTCAATCGTTTCCGCCGATCCTTCTCCAACCGTTCCCTGCTCGTGTTGTCTTTCAAGACGCTTAGCCTGGGCGGCGTCCAACTGGGCGGATAGTTTTTGGAGGGTTGTTACGTAGGAGTCCTCCGTTCCACCGCCCCACTCGTCACCCTCTTTCCGCAACTCGTCTGTGAGCTGTTTGATGATGCGCAAGCAATGCGCAAAGTTGATATGATCAGGTATCAACAGACATGCTTCCACGATACAGGCCGTAGCAATGCACATAGTCGCTTTCCGATATTCGAGCTTAGGAATTTTCGAATGCCAATATCAATAAACCAAAGTTGGAGGGGGATACCGAAGGGAAATACAGATTGCACCCATTGGTTAAACCGTCCCACGTTCAAGCATCTACAAATTCAATCGGGAGAAACTAGCAGCGTACTCACATGGACGCATGGAAGATGAGGCTGAGCCAACCTCGACTCAATAAATTGTTCCAAGATCGCAAGCCCATGAGTGACGCCTTGTCTTGCCAATCTTAGTCGTCCTACACGGTGAAATAGGAGCGAGTAGAAATATTTATTAGGATTCGATTTCTAAACATCTTCAAAAAAAAGTAGCGAGGATGGCATCTCTTACGCGAATTGGAGAAAATCTCACGACCATCACGAGATTCAGCGGTTGCAAAACATGCCAAGTAGGTCATTCCCTGCTCAAAAAAAAAAAAAAATCAAAAAAAAAATCAAATCGAAGAGATGAGTTTGACTACATAAAAGCTGATAATGTAGATTATTGAAAGCTAACTCACACGATGGTACATTAGTTGAAACTCTATCACCGCATCCGGTGATATTTCTTTACCTCTTGCTTCTAAAAGAGGCGGACAAAAGATATATCGTTGGTAAAAACTGAGGAATAAAAAACAGGTGCGTGTAGCAAACGTGGCGTGCTCACCAAGTTCACGCTCCCAGTCAATCTTCCATGAATGGATGAGAGCAGAATATTTTTCTATAGCCGCAAATCGTTCAGCCAAATTAATTGATCCTAACCGATAGTGACTATCGAGCCTAATCTGAGCCTCCTCCATTAAAGCATAATATTGTACAAAGCTATCATTTACACAACATCAGTTTTTTTTAACGGTTGTTTTTTCAAAACAAAATAAAAAGGTTTGCGGATATCCCATAACTGTGGGCCTAAATTCGAATCAAGCGCGAGGAAAAAAAAAAAGGTACGCACTATTTCAGATTCTTGTCCCAGGCCGGTTCACTGTACGGGGACTGACAGATGATGTCACAATAGAGCATCAAAACTAGTAGCCCAAGGTTTCCACAGAGAAGATCAAATCATGTCAGTTCGAGCCCTCCAAGGTATAACTACTTTAATTTGAGAACCAACTTTCGATAAAGACACGTACCCGTTTTATCCATTCGCATCACACAGGGTTTGGCTGGCGGGTGGGATGAAAGTTGTCATCAGTATCTGTGAGTCAGGAGATCATGCTTGAAAAATAAGCAGAAGAATTGATACCTGTAAGCGTGCTAAAGATTTTAATCACCATCAAGACCGTGATGAACGAGACCAGATGGATTGTACCCCCAAAAGGTTGAAGGAGAGATGACCGAAAGATAGCAAGGGAGGCAGAGAAAAGCGAAGATCAGGACGAAAAAAGGAGACTGTAAGTTGACTCCAAGACCGACAAAAGAAATGCTTTGTAACTGAACGTGGACGTGGAAGGAATGTCTGGATAAAGGGATAATACCTGAACAAGACGGTGTGAATATAGACGCCTATGAATGTTCTTGCGATCGATAACAGTTGTCGCTGATCCGACTCTTTCTGCCATCGTTCTTCGGGAATCCGATCAAACACGTCTCTAAGCTATGAGCCCAAGGGAAATAATCCCGTTTAAGTCTTGACCCCAAAACCACCTATCCTAAGGAACTTACCCTTAGATGTTCAGCATAATCCACGACGAGGGCTGGATCAAGGCCTAGTCCACAATGGACTATACATCCGATAACCGCAATCACGTCTTGATAAGATTGTGGTTGATCATGCGGGAAATAGCGGTAGCAAAGCACCTAGGGGAGACCACGGCAAACCATATGATGAGCAGAATGATCATTACGACTCAAAGTCCATAAGGATGAAATCTTAAGAGCGTTGCTTGAAAAACCCGACTGACATCGATCACAAGCTCTATTACATTGGCCTTTGCTTTGCGATAAGCAACTACATCCCTCATCCCCTTGGCACCGGTACTACAGCCTACTGCCAGCATGAGTGGCGAATGTAAGCGGACATTCTCGAAAGTGTCCGGCTGGATGGATGCACATCAGCACGTCGTTCACCTGGCCTTTCCAATGAAACTCACCAGATTTAGCCAGGGTATCTGAGGCGCCCAATCGCTGCGATGACTGTGTTCACGCGCATATGGATGAAGTACAAAGAAGAACATTAAGAGAGACAGATCAATCAAAAAAAGTGTTCCTGAAGCCTTATGATCCAATATAAGGTCTCCGAAAACAAAATACGGAAAGCAATCGTACTGACACTTCAAAAAGTTCCTTTGCTCTCAATTCACTAAATTTTCCACGATCAACCAGGTCACTCCGCCTAGGTCCTGGTTTTGCCGCTCGGATAGCCTGACAGAAGGCAATAACCTGAAGGGATAGAGGGGGAACGAGAAGAATAATAAGCAAAAAGAAAGTTGATATACGAATAATGGATTGGCCAACTTTTGGGTACGGGCTACAGCTCACGGTACGAGCTTTGGAGGCAACCGAATGAGTTGTAGGCGGGCTCAAATCTGATCTGTTAGACGTTGGGAGTTCAATCAGAGATGGGGTCGGTTCTGGGCTTTCGGAGGGAACTGGTGTAAGACTTGGTTTAAGTGGCTGAGAGGTAAGTCCAGGAATATGCTGTCATCATTGATTCAATTGGATGTCATTGAAAAGTGTACATATACGTGATAGCAGGAGCAAATGCATATATATGTCAGCAAACAGGTCAAACTTCAAAGGATAGCGATAGGCTTAATTCTTTTAGGATAAAACACAAGGGCGGGTGTCCAGATAATTGGATTGAGGTTGAATGAATGTATAAATTACCTGCTGAATTTGCTGGATAAGAGCCATTGCGCGGTTCAGCTCTTCCTCATGTCGCATGACCTTCATCTCTAGCTCCTCTGTCCTTTTACCTAATTGTTTTTTTTTACCAACGCAGATTCGAGTTTGAGCATAAAAAGAACAGGCCGAGGTAGTTAGTGTATTGCGCGAGTGCCCAGGCACAACGAGATTGTAAAAGTAGAATATATGATCAAGATGACTGACTCCAGAGGATCTGACGAGCTCTCCCTTGAGACTCTCCAAAGACGCAGTCCACATTATTCCTTACGCATCTGTGACCAAGCCCGGCAGGATCAAACAACACCAAATTGTGTTTTTCGAAAAGTAGGATGAAATTTAAGTTTTGAGATGTGGAAATGAAAAGAAATGAAATCAGTCTTCTTCCAAGCAAAACCTGAGCTTGGAATGTTTTTTTTTGTTGAGCAGATGAAAAGCCAAGGGGAGATCCTAGGTGGACGAACCTTCGACAAGGAGCATGGTTCGGACCTTCACATTTCATCTACAAGTACCAAGGCCAGAACAATACAGGTCCGCGTCTCGCATCAGTTTCAACAAACATCACAAAGGTCGGGCTGAGCTGAAGATTACAAGTCTTGATCGCGACAATTGAAACAGCAAGCTCAGAAATAACATAAATGACTGAAGGGAATCGAAGAGCTTTGCCGTTATAGTAAGCAAGCAGACTGGATCATCTATTGCCTTTCACGTTGTGTCCACATTATTCAATAGTGAAAGGTGTCGCGCGCATATAGGCGTGTGGGTGTGTGCGTTTGCGTGCCTGACAAGATCAGTATCACTCATAGTACATTCCAATAAAGTCAGCCNAAAAAAAAAAAAGGTTGACGAAGGCAAACCAAAACCTAAGCTAGGGACTCTGGCCAAGATGAAACTCCAGATTGTATAAGACAAATTATTCCACATCACCAGAGACTCGCTGTTTAGAGCTGGATGTACCAATAAAAAAAAATTCTCCCCGCGCGCGCGAAGCAACGGACAGGTTGTGAAAGTTTGGTTATGGGCAAAAGTACGCTCTTCGAGGTCTTCAAAGCTGGGTTTGTTAGCGCGGAAGCCTGTCTGATCAGGTGGGATGAGGTGTCTGATGGGATGTGGGCATGGATAGACAATAATGGCGACCTGAAAAACGCACTCCAAGACGCATGACCAGAGAAAAGAATAGCCTAGTCTAGAGCCTTGCGTTTCCACTAACCTTTTGGGATCTGCAAAGATTGCAAGCAGCAGCACTGCGAGCTATGGGTGCCTTGTTGCGGGTCTGGGTAATTTTAGCGGTAGAAGGGCCAGGGACGGGAGCTGGTGTAGACGGAACCGAACTGAGGGTGGGTGACAAGTTTGGTGCAGGTGGGGCGGACTGGACAGGGAGACGTAAGACAGCTGCACGCGAGGTAGGGTCACGACGGGTACGTGCTGGGCGAGGGAGGGGGGAAGGTTGATAGGCTTGATCTTGAGCAGCTTGAACGGGTGGGTGATAATTGGTTGGACCGGAAGGCAGGTGAGAATGTAAATCGGTTGACGGAGGCGGTGAGAGGTCATTATAGGCTCTGTGAGGTGGCGTCATGGTGACCTAAGTGGTTCTGACGATCCGGAACTTGAGCCGGGGTCCGGTGCTGTGGTTCGATGGGAGGCCGGAAAACGAAGCGAAGATGTAAGGGTCGGAAGGAGATCAGAAAGATGCCGATCAGAAGAAGAGAACCGAGTGAGCACGAAAAAAGTCACTGACCACAAGTGCAGATCTTACGTACAACGTACTCAAACACTCGGCTGTTCAAATTCAACTCTGAGGAACAAAGGAGGATAACCGAAAAATGAGGGTGAGGAAACCACAGAGGTGTCTAGACACCGGAAGACGGTGCCGGCGAATATAAGTCCGGGACAGGTTCCAAAGGGATAGATGGAGTCAAGTTCGGAACGCCGATCTGGTACGCGGGTACAAAAGTTGAAAAGGGGAGATGTGTGACAGATGATGAATAGCTCCTGGAAATGAATCGAAGTTGACAACCAGTCATCCGTTCCCTCAAGTTTTTGACGTATCTGACCGCTCCCAAACACACGTCCAAATATATGCGTGCTCACGATACTTGTGAGAACGCCGGAATGGAGAGATGGCCAAAGACGATGAAACGAAGGAACGGGCAAGGAGACCAATCAAACGAGAAAATCGTGTACTTGGTAGTGTGAAGGAAAGATAATTGATGGAACCAAGGGGCGTGGAAATGTGGAGAGCAAAATACAAGTAGAACAGTACATAGTTGCCATGACTGATCGACCTCAGCCAAGCTCAGTCGGGGTAATGAATTCAGTACAGTACATGGGATACCCAAGAATACCCGCAGCTCAAAAGACCGCGATCGAGTGCTGACAGAACAGGTTGTTCAAGGTTAAAGGACTCGTGATGAGGACTGCAGTGGGTGGATGAAGCAGATAGACTCTAGCAGAGTGAGATGAACAGCAGGAGGACGCGTATTGGTAGGCCCAAAGCTAGAAGACGGTAGGTGAAAAGAAGACGTAGAAGAAAAAGCGATAGAGATCTGGTGAAAACCTGATGAATTTGGAAACCATTATTGATCAGGAAACATACCTCAATGTGATTTGTACTGAGCTGGTTGACCCCCAACCTCGATGACGGTGTGTGGACCTCACTGGGAGCTGTTTGCGTTCGACGAAGCAGGTGAAGAGGGGGTTTTCTGAATGTGATAAAGCTCAAAACAACAGCCAAGAAGAGATTATGGGAAAGAAAGAGGTGAGGCATAAATCTGGGATCATGTTGTAGTAACGATGGGAGAAATCCAAATCAAGCGAGGTCGTATTTGTATGAAAAGGAAAAGAAATGGCCGAGAGAAGAGGGAGCTGATGGGACGAAGTAAAGCCAGGATTCTGGGAGTTGGAGAACAGGATACGGGATGGCGAGGTGGTCAGTGCGCTTTATTTCGGCGACGGGTTGCGATTCGTCTTGACCACCCTTGGCTTGCAAGTCTTTCACGCTACAGGCTATAAGCAAGTCCAAGATATGTACTATGATCTAGACAGGCGATCATCGAGACCTCGGGATCGTCCTAGATTGATTATCCTGTAGACCTCTACTACTTACATACCCTGGGACTTTTTTTACATAATTGACCATTGGTATTGAATGATCTCGAGGCTTATTAGCTTGACCATTCGAGGTCGAACACATTCTCTCATAGGGGAGACTTTTAAGTAGTTGAGCTGGGCTCGAGGTACAGTCAACATCTTGAGAGCTGAGTCTGTCCCTCTCAGCCGAAGGTACCGGGTACGATATGTAAGATCGACAGACCCGGGAATGGTACAGTACAGTACAGTACACGGTGACGTTATGGTGGTTTTTTTTTCTTTAGTCACTTCCGGACACCGGCACGGGGTTGACTGTATGAAACATGGGGCGGATAACAGAACGGAACCGATTTTTTATTTTTTTAAGTGCAATTTGATTTTACATTTCGCACTATTTATTTAGATCCTTTGCGTTTTAGATACAGAATGACTACAACCTGTCCTCTATCTAACTAATGTGGGTGGAGGCCTTGGAACGGAACCGATCTTGAGTGCTCGTTGATATGGGGGTACTTACTGTCTTGACTCTGGCTTGGCTTGCCCTGAGACCCAGATCTCCCGAGACCAAGTGGGAATGGGATTTGGATGATCGAATTCTTGTCCTTGGGGAATTGTGATCAAAGCGAAGGCCAGCTAGACTGGATTGGTGGGAATTCAAGAACGCAATCAAAGAGGTCCAGTTCAAATTGTGGAGGTCCACAGAGCACACAGAGTAGGATAATAAGTACTCATTTGAGCAGGAAGACCCAAAGACGGCGAGGTCGAAAGGATGCAGAGAAGTTTCGGTAGAAGAGTACACTACGACATATTTAATTTCTCTCGGGAAAAAGATTTGTGAAATCTCCGATCGGATCCTCTTAGAAGCTCCGGTCGGGCTATTTACGAAAAGGTCCTGGGGAGGTCGGGACTTGATTCCTCCTCAGGAGCTGTTCGGGTTCCTAAACTTTGCTGGAGGTTGGCAAAAATCTTCGCCGGAAGTTCGGCTGACCTTCCAGGGATGGCCAAAAAGCACAAGCTAGCGAGGACTCGAACCCACCCGCACCATAAAAAATAAACATGGGCCATCTTAATCACTACAACACCAGAACACTAATTAATGTGATTCAGACAATTAGATATAGATACCTCCCAGGACATCAAACAAAACATCAAGATCATCTCCTCACCCCACCATCACCAACTAAACTACCTGCCTCACCAATAAAGCATCTCGGTGCTTCCTTGTTGTCTGCAAACAACCCCATGTACTTAGTACCCCAAGCCTACACCGAGGGTGACTTGGAGGCTACTTAGTCTCATACCACCAATTGGACCAAGGCCAAAGTTTGCAAGCCTTGGTCCCGGATGGCCAGGTTTTGGGTGATCCAATAGATGGGTGTGACCACATGATTGAAGAAGCCAGGGGTGACCAACTTGTTGTGGTGTTTGCGCTGGAAACCAATGTCCACATCTCTGTAATACTAGTGTTAAGACAAATGATCTGTAAGGGTATTCTAGCATGCAGGGTGTAAAATCTCCCTGGTTCACTTGGAGCTATGGGCAGCAGGGGTTTTTCCATATCTAATTGTATCTTTGACAAAAAAAAAAAAATCTTTGGAAATTTGCCCACCACAGATGTACATGGGAGGTCCATTTTTGGAGCTTCAGGGGGGGCTGAAGGTCCAATGGATCTTGGGGAAATGTCCCAAGAAGCTTCAGAAGGTACAAAGATCCCCCAAAGACTGTACTGAGGTTCTGTAAAGCTTTTGGGGTCTGAAGCTCCTACAAAGCTTTTCCCAATATCTGTAGGAGGAATTGACTCTGGAGCTCCTGAAAAGATTAGGCCCCAAGGGAGACCTTGTCATAGTGTAGTTAATGACATTTGTCAATTGAGTGTTTCAAGCCTTCACTTCTGAGTTATTTTGTTAAGTGCAATTTGATTTTGTATTTTGCACTATCCAAAGTCCCCATCTACTGGTCACTGGTAGGCCAGAACACACTGGGAGATCAGAGAAATAATAAACCACCATCAGAACTTGGCCTACAATACCAGGCAGTAAAATACTTTTATTAAACTGAACCCAAATTGAGCTGCATAGGTCCATTCAAGAGGCATTGGGCGAGCCAAAAGAGGGTTGAACTTCCACCAACAAGAAAAAGAGTTGTTTATGAGAGTAGGGTGCTTATTTAAGCTACCCTTGTCCTAGGAAATCCACAGCAAGTGTTGTATCTGTGGAGCCCTGAGAATTCTTGAGAGATTGGAGTGAGAGAAAGTGTGTGAGAGAGAGAAACTTTAGCACTGTAAACACCCCCACTGCCTCAAATGAACCACCTTTGATATCCGAGTCCTCTTTGACTGGATTACTGACAGGCTTTGAGCACACTTCAAACACCAAACTCCAAAGTCTTCCAATGATTTGACAACTAAAAGTGGGTCAAAATTTTATACAATTCTTATCATTTTCATAATATATGAGAAACAAAAAAACTAAATTAGAATATCTTGAATATATATATAGATCCTTATGACATTGACACAAGGGACTCTGTTATGCCTGATTCAACCACTGGAGGCAAGTTTAAACACCTCAAACCCCACCTTTAACCAGCTGCCAAGCTTTTGTCACACTACCTTTCACCTCCAAACACACTTGAGTATACTCCAGGTCCTGGATACTGAGTTGACTGATTCACCTACCCATTTTATACTCTGTCAAAGTCTACATGTCACCTTGTATCACCTGTGGCTTCCTTGCAAGCCTTGATTAACTTCCAAACCTTATTTTTACCTCTTCTAATGACCACCAATGACTGCCTCAAATCTTTCTGATTCTGACAGTTTGCAGTAGTTCTTTCCCTGGAAAGTACTGATCAAGCAACCCACCTATGCCTTGCTTTACCAACATGACACCCTGCATAGCACCCATAGTTTTGCTCATGTGGCTACAAGAACTTGAGTTTCTGAATCTACTACCTTCCACGAGTCCTACACAATCCTGACTATGTCTGTAAGATGTCTGTGGGCTGTCCTAGATCCCAAGAAAGATTTTCTGTTCCTGATATCCTGTAGCAACTCTGGGCTTACCATAAGGTGTCCTAGGTGTCCTAAGCATCCAGGACCACATGAGAGAGATCCTGTTTGTGATGTAGAGAGCCTACCTAGGGTTCTTACCAGTAAAGGCCCCAAAAGCAACCCTGCATTAAGGGGTTTGACCAAAAGGGCCTCCTGTGGGAGGCTGGTAGACCTTGGGAACCTTACCACCTAGAGATTTTGACAAATGGGACTGTGGAAAACTGGGAGAATGGATTTTGGCAGATACGGAAATTCTGGATGATTTGCTTTTGGGGGATTGCTTCCTTCTGGGGGACAATGGTGAGCAGAGGCCTCTCTATATACAATATAAATGCCTACAATATTCCTGGAAAAGTGAATCTCCTGCAAGAACCTGCCAATCTCCTCTGTTGTGAGCCACCTGCTTCTGTCTGGCAAGTGATCTCACTGATGATCTGAAGAAAGGTGTGGGCACAAAGGCCAAAGGTGTTTAATGGGTTCTTATATTGCTCAAATGCCTGGAAATCTTTCCTGAGGGCACGATGAGTACTAATCCTATCTAGTATAAAGGAACTAGATGTCCACAGGATTAGTAGAGCTTCACACAGATCCTTTATATCCTGTGCTATCTAGAAGCTAACACACTCAGCTTTTATCCTCTACCATACTGGGCTTCACTCTTGAGAACCCTTCAGCAAGAGTAAGAGTTGGGTCAAGGAGGAAAGGTGCTAGTGAAGAACCTTGAATGAACAATGAAATAAACCAACTGGTGAAGACCAGTAAGAGAACTAGACTACTTCTAAATATAGAAGAAATCACCAAGTTTAATAGTCTATTAACCAGTGACTGAAGAATCTCAGAGGAAGAAAGCCCAGAATATCCTAGAGAGGTATTCAGACTGTTGAGGTTTATTTTAATGATAGTTCAGAGAGGGGGAAGTGTCCAAGGAGATCTGGTCTGCCTTTTATACTCTGAGCCTTCACTTCTCCTTCTCTATGAGCATATTTACTAAGTACAAGGTAGACCTAACCTTGTATATGTGAATCTTTCAGTAAGAATAATGTATTATTACTACTAGGGTTTATTATCATGGGTTACAACAGGTTTTTCTCCTGTATAGCTCTTGAGACTGAGCTATGAGGTGTTTTACACTATAACTACACTACCTTTGCAGTCCCATGGTACTTGTTGAGTACTCAGGGGCTGACATCTGTGAACATGTCATCTCTGCTATCTCAGCCAATACAAATGATGCGCACACCAGAATACTACCAGAAGAAACCAGCCAAATAAAACCAAACAAAAATCCTTCTGAGTAAACCATATCCCACAAGCTCAATGGTCCTGGTCCTGTGAAGCTAGAACAACCCCTTGATTTACTTTTTGGTAGTTGATGCTGAACCTAATTTTCACCACATTCCTGCCCAATGTAACTTCTCTTGCAGCCAGCCAGTAATTCCCAAATAAAAATCTACCTAATAAAATCACCTTCTACAAGTTCAATCATACCCTTCATGTAGCTATATTGCCAACCCTTCACTGACTTCCTATGTTTCCCATGTACTATACCCACTACCAAACTACAAACCTATCCAAACACAGCCTTCCTGTACTTCAAATGCTTCCTAAAGAAAATCAAGCTAAGTAAACCGGCCCCTAAGAGTCCCCTGGTGAGCCTCCAGTAACTTTTCCATGCTCCCTTCAACCTGAATCCCCTTTCAACAACCTACTACATAGCTCTTAACAGCTTTTGCATACCACAATGGGAAATTGGCAAGTTTGATGAAGGCTTCCCCCAACCTTGCCAGGATTTTACTGCTGTAGGTGGGAATGGTCATTATTACTACCATGGGAGATGGCAGCATCCAATGATGGTATAGCACTACAATTCTGCAAATGTCCAACTAGAGAGAGGCAGTGGTAATAGACACAGGGTACCCTATTGTATCCATTGGGTGTGGGTGTGTCCACAGTGCAAGTATTGGTAGGTGTTCCAAGGTAAGTGGACATGCAGAATCCAATAGGGTGCTGCATGCAGTGTAGCCAGGCAACACCATAGGTTTTTTAAATTTTTATGGATCTTTTTTTTTTTCATCATTGATATTGAATTTTTTTGATTGATTTATTCATTTTTATCAATTTTTATCATTTTTTTTTTCTTCATTTTTTTTTCTTCTTTTGATTGATTACTTTTTCTGGATTCAAGTTTAATTTTTAGTTTTTTTTTTTATTGATCTTCTTTTTTGATCAATCAATAATTTTTATCTTTTCACTTTTTTTTTAGCGATCTTTTTTTTTTTTATCGATACAAGTGTGGCGTTTCTAGCAGGGGGTTCAAGCAAGAAAATAGATATTTGATTATCATGAAAGTAATGTTAAAGGTTGTTAAGATAAACATAAAGAAAGTTGATGATTAAAGAGATTGCAAAGAAATTAGAATTATTTTGGTCTGAAGGGAAAAGGTTCAAAAGTACAACCGAGGGCTTCTTATTTATAGAGTAGCAGGTACAATTCGAGTCGAATCTAGAAAAGATGGCCAGCACATAGATCATACTACAATGAAATAACAAAAGGTACAAGGCACCAGTCCAGATTACAAAGAGGTCTTCCAATGACGAAGTCAAATGGTAGAAAACAGGAGATGGCTTAATAACTTAAGTAGAATATTGAAGAAGGTGGTTAGCTTTTAAATATAGACGACGACTGTAGCCCTGCACAGATTGAACTCAATCTAGTTACGCCCTTCAACCACCATCACCACCCTCACAACTAGCCTTCACACATCTCCACCAAGGTGAGTTTTTTTTTATCAGTCAATCTTTCTTGATTGACTGTTTCTATTTCATTTTTTTATTGTTATCTTTTTTGGAGCAATTTATTGATTTATTGATTTTTTTTTTTCTTTTTCTTTGACCAATCAATCAAAATTGCCTCAACCAACCTCACTCACACCATCACCACCTTCAACCACCCTCACCACCTTCAACCACCCTCACCACCTTCAACCACCCTCACCACCTT
>AWVX01054361.1:0-10466 GCA_000500245.1 Cronartium ribicola 11-2
ATAGACCAGTATACAATGTCTTCTAGTAACATAGCATATAGAAACAAAAATATGGGGGGGTACTTAGCTTGTATTGGTGAATGAGGTTGACAAGGGTTTCTCAAGAAATATTACCAATCACCTTCATTTGGATGAGGGGAAATCATGGCAAGTAATTGCTTACCTCATCAGCTACTACAGTCTGTTTTGACTGTAGCAGAACATGAGTGTAGGGTGTTGAGTGTAAAACTCAGACTTGTGTGAATTTGGGTGGTGGATAGATCGAGACCCGCCACCCACTGCTCTAGGCAGTCAGGACGGACCACCTTCCTGGCTACTGTAGGCAGTTGTTTACAGTGTCCAGAGCTGCTTGGGACACCCCATTATCCAACTACAAACAGTCGCTGTGTAATGAGCTGATACAGGGACTATTGCAGTAATCACTGACCTCCACCTCCATCAACCTCCTGATTTTTTTTAATTTTTAATTTTTTTTAAGTGCATTAGGTTTGACATTCCGCACTACATACAACTGTTTTCTTTTGTAGTTAATATAACTCTACAGCTTTGATGTGCGTCTCTTCTCAGGTTTGGACCATAAGTCTTCATGAGGAGTACAAATGTGAATCAACCTCCTGATATCACGGAGATTCATACACTCTGTCAAGCTGAAACTACGCAAACTCTGCCACCTGTTACTCAAACTGGTGAAGATACATACACTTCCAGTATGTATGTAAGCAGTCATGTGACATGATCTCACCACTCAATGGAAGGAAAAGTAAAGCTTGGCAGCTGTTGAGGTTTGGGTAAGAAGTAGTTCATTGACTTTCCTCTGGTGGTTGACACAGGCATGACAAAGTACCTGCTGTCAAGTCATTTGGACAAATTTTAGCTCTAGTGGTGGTCTGGCTCTCTGAATCTGCCAGTAATCTGGTCAACAAGCACACATATTTTGAAGGTCTTTTAATCAAGAAAGCAGGGTTGTGTGTGTACAGCGCCAAGGCTTCATCTTCCCTCTTTCTCTCTTGGGGTCTTTTAAGCATCTTCAGGACTCTGCAGATAGAATTCTCTCTGTGGTTCGCCTAGGCTGAGGGTAGCTTAGTCAAGCACCCTACTAGCCATCAAATACCTCCTTCACTAGTCAGTGGTAGTTCAACCCTCTTCCAGCTCTGCCAAGGCCACTTGGATGTGGGCATTTTACAGAGCAAAAAAAGTAGCCTGTAAAGACTGATTCACAAAATTTTGGGTCTGCCTGCCTCTAGCTGGTGATCCAGAATGGTGCATATTGGATAATAGGTCAGCTACCTTGCTACAATGAGGCTGAGGCATGGTGAATAGTTTTTGGGGGAGTAGAAAACTTGAAAGAAGTTGAGTTGAAAGGGAAGGGATGGAGTAGAGTGGAGAATTTCATTGAGGATGATGAGGTGTTGGGTGACGTCAAGAATTGGCTAAGTCCAAGATTGAGTAGTCAGATCATGTCACGTGACTGCTTACATACATACTGGAAGTGTATGTACCTTCACCAGTTTGATTAACAGGTGGCAGAGTGTGTGTAGTTTCAACTTGACAGAGTGTATGGATCTCTGAGATATCAGGAGGTTGATGGAGGTGTGGGAAAGTGAGTACAACTGTAAATTTGACAAATATTGTCACCAGCTCTTCACTGGTGGTCCGTGCATGCGGCCATCCCAGACCTTCCAAAGTTCATTACAACACCTCATCTGCACCTTTCCTATGAAGTCCTTTCACAGGAAATTTGACCTGTCGGACCCAATTGTCTCCCTTGACTTCAATCATGGTCGAGTCACCCTCAACCTGGCCGGTCCACGTCCAACCCTTCCATCCCGGTCCACCACCATCTGCTCTCAATTCTACCTCCACTAACCTTCTTTCCAGCCAACTACACGCTCAACATCAGTATTCTCCCTCAACTTATATCTGGAATCTCAAATATCGGAAAGATTAAACCCCCTTGGTCAAAGATTTTCATTTAGCCAGGTGAGTCAAGTGATTGGATTCCACTCTGGTATTTGGTTTCCGATAGTGAATATGCTCAATTCCTACCAAAAATACTCCTTATCAATCCACCCTTCCCCAATTTGGACTCATTGAAGTAGATGACTCTTGCTTAGGTTATTCATTTCCGATCTTTGCTCTTGATCTCAGGTGGTTTGGCAATAAAGATTGTTGAGGAAAATTGTTGACCAAATTTCTTTGGGAAAATGTTTTGCACAACACCAGTTTTTTTTTCACTGGACTGTATCAACACTCAGAGGCAAGTTGGCAATAATTTTTGAATCATGAGACTATACCCGTTGTTGAAGAAGGTGACAAATACAAGGTGAATTGTACAATCAAAAATGTGGAATCCCAACTCGTTGGAACAGCAAGGTAGAATTATATAGAGGGAATTAGAACATGTGTGCCATTGTGCTACAAACACGATTTCTGCAATGGATATTTAGTTAGTGTGTTTTTGGGGAAAAAAAGGAGGGAAGATGATGATTATTAGATAATGGTACATGGTTTATCCGATTTTCTGATCTTGCCGCAGCGACTCTGAATATTTGGTGGTGAAGGAGAATTCAAATTTCAAAGAAAAATCTTTCACATATTTGGTTCTTGGATTTGTGTTGATTGGTTGATGAGATCCTTTTCTTTTTGAGACATTAATGTAAAAAATTAAGACCCCACACCACACCCTCATCCACATCACTATCCTAAATCATCAAACTGGTCATTATCATGATCCATTTTTCACCACTGGATCGACTACACCACGGCGAGTGAATTTCCCTCGGGAAATTCAATCACTGATTGGTTACTCGCTCAAGATCCACTGCAAGAGATGATTGGCTAAGCGAAGTGGCAAACATGGAATGAGTAAAGTATCAGAGTATGTGATTGATGATAGTTGATTATTGTTGGTGTGTTTGGTGGTGAAATGGAGGATAGACTGGGATCATGATCATATGATGGATGATTTTTTTTTTTAAACTTGAGTCACAACTTTTAATGAATGGTCGATAATCTGATTCTCTCTCTCTCTCTCTCTCTCTGTCTATCTCTTTTAATCTCCTTTTACCATTGTTCACATCTCCTCTCAGTCAAATTTTCTACTCCCTTCCTTCTCATCTGTTGGCATTGCAGTGGAGTCCACTCGCTCTCACAACATGTGCCAAATGGGGACCAAACAAAAGTGCCAAGTGGCACAAATCAGCCAGATTTGGTTGACTTAAAATGTATGAAATTGCCACTTCTAAACATCACCACCTAGAGAAGAATTTCCCACCACTGGGAAACTAAGCTGGGAAATAAGAAACCAAAAACAAAAAACAAATTGGTAGACCCAAGCAAGGCCAGAGTTAAACAAAACAATGGCGGGATTCTAAGCAGAAAGGTGACCAAACACCCCACAAATACTCTGAGACATCCATGATATCTAACTCTTCAACTGCCATTTCATGTCAATAATGAAAACTGGGAATGCGACAGGTGACAACTGATAAGATGATGAAGTTTATTTGGACTTCCTCAATTTTTTTTTCATCCATGGCCTCCTGTACGAGTCTCAACAACATAGAATCAACCTGCCACAGAATGAAGCCTCAGATTTGTGAGCCATGAAATGAGTTGACTGATCATGCTGGTCTTACCAAGCCCCTGCCTTCTTTTTGTCCTTCAATCATTTTAAGTTTTCCTGCACTTCCTAGCATGTATTGCTTCATTGTGTAAACCAGAGTAGCCCTCTGAGTTGAGACTTGGCAAATGAAGGGTCACCCAGAAAAGGTCAGTGACCAAATCAAAAGAAGCTGCTCACAAAGAAATCAGTAAGTACATATGTACTCTTGCAGATGAAAAGTATCAACAAAGTGGGTTGATTGCCATTGGATTTGGATTCAAGGGGAGGGTGAGGTGAGCAAGAGACAGGGTGTCACCCAATCACATTGACAAACCCAGCCTAGCTGGATTCAGAAGAGCCATCAAAGAATGGGCCAAGAACAAACCCCAATTTTCACCACAAGACATCAAAAGACTAGGTCACGTACCTCAACCCAATTTTTTTTTCAAAGGACTATCTGACCTACCAAACAAACACTCATCGCTTCAATAACCCAGTTACATAGTTGCCACATCCCACTTTTCCAATACCTACACTCCAGACACCTTAGACCAAGTCCCGACTGTGTATGCAACACAGGCCCAGAATCAGTTGATCACTTCCTCTTTATGTACCCAATACACAGCACGCCTTGATCAGAACTCAAGCAAGAAATCAAGAAACTCAACTTACCCTTCAACAAATCCATCCTCAACAATCCCAAATCCTTCAGTGCCATCGCAGACTTTGTCAGCAACACTTGGCGACTAAAGAGTAGATGGGAGTGGGTGGAAATCAACCATGAAACAACCCCCAAAGACTTAGTTCCCCCGGAGTAACTGTAGCATCCAACGACCCACCCACCCCTACCCCAACCCTACCCCAACCCTCTACTTCACCACCCTTATTGTCCTGCTCAGTGCACCCCTCCCTCCTATCTCAATTGGCATTACTTGTAGCACAAAATCTAAAAACAGCCATGAGTAAACCTTTTCCCAAACAGCCATGGGTTTTTACAGGTACTCAATAGATTTAGTGCATGATAGCCCTTAAGGCTCCTAAGTGCACTTAAAGCAATGAAAAAAAAAGAGACAGGGTGGGATAGGTTGGTGGAGCCAAGGGGCTGCAAGCAAGGCCAATGGGGTGGGATGGAAGGGTTGGACATGGACCAGCTGGGTTGAGGGTGACTCAACCATGATTGAAGTCAAGGGAGACAATTGGGTCCAACAGGTCAAAAATTCCTGTGAAAGGACTTTGTAGGAAAGGTGCAGATGAGGTGTTGTAATGACCTTTGGAAGGTCTGGGATGGCCGCACACACGGACCACCAGTGAAGAGCTGGTGACAATATTTGTTGAATCTACAGTAAAGTCCCTGTATCAGCTCATTAGACAGCAACTTTTGGCAGCAAAATAAGGTGTCCCAAAGTGCTGGCAAGTCCCTGCAGGGTTGATTGGGAAAGAGTTGCAATTAAGAGGGTAGGGTCAAGAAATGGGCCTGCCATGGCTCCTCAACTCATGGCAGGCCATGGCACCAGACCCCCCTTTTTTTTTTTTTTAAATTTAAAATATCTATAGTGCATTACCTCCTCTGGTATGAGTAAAAACAACACTTAGGACACATGAGACTTAACAGCTACAGTTACAACTTGTAGTCTTAGGTATGAGGTGTTAGCGTGTCTGGTAGACAAAGGCGAGAGGGGTGGGCTACTCATAGCAGTCTGTCGGGCAATGTGTAAGAGAAAAAGAGAGAGAACAAGAGAGAAATAGTCAGGGAAAAACAAAGGTTGGATGGACCACTGGGGGCTATGCAGAAGGAAGCGTGTGCTTCACATCGCCTAGCTTGGGGGATCAGTCCTGCCACGTCGGTAAGGGTGGTCAATCCTTGGTGACGCAGGACGATGTTCCTGGGTCCAGACCCCCCTTCATGACATGCTTCCCTCGGGGGTGACATATGTTCATAACACTCCGTCACGCACATTACACCGCCATAAACATAGACTGCTTGGACCTGCATGTAGCCCTGCCTCAGATGGTGCATCACCGCAGGGCGACGTGGAACACATAGGGAGACTGAATCTGACGTGGAATCCACGTCGTCAGCCCCCGCTGGTGTAGCACACTCATGATGCCGATCAAGTTGCACAAGTGAGACCCACGGGATCCAGCCAATAGGCTTCCGGGCTCGTTGCAAACCAACCCTTGAGTTGATGGATTGATAACATTAGGTGGTGTGCAGGCAGTAGAGGAAACAGACCGACCGCGTCATTTATGCAATTCATTCAACGTACAAAACAATTCACCAGTTTCATCATAATCGGCAACAATCATTGTACAAGACGCAAGTCACTATATAGAGGGAAAGGAAGAAGGCATACTCGTTAGCTGATTGTCACTTAGCATAACAGGGATTAAACAAGTGATTCCGGCAGAAATCATAATTTTCAGTGTGTACAAAGGTTGGGAAATCACGAAAGGAAGCACAGGCACGAGTCTTCTGGACCAAGTACGGGCGATTTCCAAGTCATTTAAATCTCTATTTATTAATCCTTTTTCCGTACCGGAATCGAGGCGAATGTGGAAGTGAGGTAAGAAAAGGATGAAGTAGATACTGACGTGAGTCGAAAGAGGTTTGGCCATCAAGCAAAGCCGAGAGTAACTCATCGAAATCATCGGAGGGTCATCAAGAGCGACAGGGGTGCGCGGGACAAGCAGCTTCGGTGGAGGCTTAAGCTGACATCAGGTGAAAGGCTGATCGGTTCCTATCGGCGACGCTACCTGGAGAGTGGATTTGAGACGAGTGCAGACGTGCTCATGGGTGGTCCCTGGCTGGTGACCACAGTCTGAGCGACCAGGTTCAAGTTCACTTGTGACAATCATCAGTTTAAACCTATATTGTACAGGACAGGACCACCTCACCACGTAGACAGTGTATAGTACTTACTCGGCCTCGCATATACATAGCCAACTGCGCCCATTTAGCCCCCCCGCCTCGAGTCCAGGGCATCAGGGGCATCACAGGCTCCCATCAGGCCACACACGCCAAAGCACTATCACCATCTGCAACCTCCTCGAGGCCTCTAGGCTTCTCAGGAGGGACTTAGTTGAGTCAACATCTGCAATACGTCAGGTATGTAGGTCGGACCAACGCGCGTGTATTCCAATCGAATCTCGACAAAGCTTGGGGGTTTCACAAATGCACAGTTCAATGGCTAAATCATAATCACCTGAGCTTGTCCTGGATGTTACCGGCCTCTGTGAGGCATCAACTGATTCCAAGCAGCCCTTCAGAACGGGCAACTGTCTTCACCGACCAGCAATTCCGCAGCACCGGATCAAGCAAAGAACTTTGAAAGAGTTAGTTGAGCATAGGAACCCTTTGGAGACTTCGAGACAAGAACCGCATCGGCAGGAAGGCGACACATCGTCACTGCAGATTATTAATTTTTGCATTTTCACGCTCGATGATTTCAGTTGGGTTGCGGTTGTGCCTAAATTGTTGATAAAAGAAGAAAGAGTCACACCAGTCGATTATAGGTGGACTCCCCATCTGATGACGTAACTTGAGTTTTAGGTCGATTACCTCCTTAAACCAGATTTAGGGAGCAATCGGACTTCAGTCCCATCCTCAACTTCACCAGTTCTTTGCCGATTGAAAGTAATCGAAAGAGGTGCGGCTATCTCCCGGACAATTGCAGTGCCAGGTGTCCGATCGCGCCATCTCGTTGGTCGCCTCTAGCGAAGGTTGTCGTAGTCAGAATCTACCTATCGCTTGAATTTCCTAGAGGATTCCATTCCACCTCCCCGCCCGATTTCACAGCTTGGTTGTCTCGCCGCATTCTGGATCATGTGTCCTAGTCTATATTGGCCTCACCTTGCTGTGGTAAATGTCCGCATCAACGTGCCTCCAACAATCACAACGAACGAATTCAAGGCATCTCCCAAAAAATCCTGGTAAGGTCGGCCGCAAAGAAAACCAGACGAATGCTTCGACAGAGCCAAAAAAAAACCTGGTTGACGAGCTTGACTCTTCTCCTTCGAGCATAAATCATAGGACTCTGTTGAGCCGGCTCGTCCGTTCATTTATACACTTCTTTTTGACTCCAACTCAGTTTCGTAAAGAGGAAAGGAGATCGAAGATCATGTTGAAAGGCATCACCACCGTTATCAACCTACCCTTTCTCTTCCTCTATGTCATCCTGAGTTGGCCTTTATCAGTGTTCACGGGTAAACACAAGCGATTCAGGAATGTTGACGGTCGTCGTACTGTTCTCGAGGCGGCTGAACGGTACACCGCAGGTACGGATTTTGACTGCATGGGTTCCGCTTGGTTCAGAGAATCAGTATATCTCAAAGTCATAGGCATTCATCGACACGTAACCTCCTATAGATCGAAACAGTAAACGACTGGATATTATGGACGCCACTTCGAATGGTATCCATTCAGTGGACGTCTTGACCGCCAAAGAGTCGGGTACGGAATACAAATACACCTTCAGCTCCAACTTGAAGGCTGACTTTCACTAATTCGGGTTGGTATAGATGATCCGTCAAGTGATGAAGGCCAAGAGTCGTTCTCCAACGTGGCTGACACTTCGATTTGGCAACCAGGTTGGTTCACGTACACGTCATCACCGTTCATCAAGGCAGACCTGAATGCTACAGAAAGCTAAATTGCCATTCTTCTCCAGGGCATCATGAATACTCGTTCTTGAGTAATTCGTCTAGGGATTTTACCCTCAAGCATGGCTCATTTACCAAATCCGGGAGTGTGTTCATTTTGTCTGCTGTTGTAAATGCGCAAAATTTTGTTAGGATAGGAGCACTGACTCCAAACTTTTGATATGAAGAGTATGCAAAATCACGCGCTCGAAAGCGAGCGAGGAGTCCACCCGTATTGGATATTGTACATGAGCGTCAGTCCCAAGTCTATGGCCGTTGGATGTCATCTGAAGCTTCACGCAAACTGGAAGTTGTTGACTAACTTCTGCCGTACTTTCCCCCTGGGCCAGATTCCGCCGAGCCAACTCGAGAGCAACGCACTGAGATGAGTGCACCTAAAGGTGAGAAAGGTCATTAACTTGTGCCCAGCGGTGAGACGCCCGGCTCATGTGACCTATTTAGCAACCTGCTACTCACCTCCCCCATCACATTTTTCACCCATGACAGATGCGGGGGCTTTCACCTTCGAAGGTGTGTCTGAACTTTGTGTCTTCATAGCCCTCCAAGATATACTTACTGATGTCTTGCTGCCTCTTGGTCAACAGGTCCAAAAATTCGACATATGCGTACGAAGAGCAGATCAATGAGCGGTACGTATTTATGATCATCAAGTAGTCCTCATTCCCATGCTCATACATTGCGCATTTTGAAAAGCGCTTGTAGAAAGACCAAGCGCTGCTGGTTTAGCTCCAATATCTCCACTAATTCCGGTTACTAGGTCGAACACGGTGCTCAAGAGTCCTACAGAAGATTCTGTCCGGCTTTCGGCCAAAAAGAAAAGAAGCATGCTATGTAGTTTTTTTTTCTTCTTTGAGCGCAAACTCGGGGAACGATTGAAGTTATGCAGCTGATCCTTAACTGATTTTCCTTGTGCAAAGTTCGAACGAGTATAGCCTTCCGAAAACCATTCCAAAAAATAAATGAATCACCCGAGACTCAGCTAGTTCAACCACGACGAGTCGATCAATTATCTGGTCAGTTTTTTTTTTTTTTTTCCTTTTCCATTCTCCGCGTGCCAAAACAGAATCACAACTAGAAACTGATAAGATCATCGCCAACTCAATAAAGCGTTCACCTCTCGGCTCAAAGAACTCATACCGAAACGACTAATTCAAAAACAAAAGGGCCAACCTGAAAACTCTACCCCACCTGCGCCAATATTTCGATCAAGTATGAAGAACAAATCACAGATCTCGGTTTATTCTCGAAATTTCGACCAAGAATAGTGATTATGCACAAGCACAAGCTTCCGACGTCATCTTTGCAACGTCGATGTGTTTTCTCTAGAGTTTTGTTTTGTTTTATATGTGATGGCTTTTTTGTGTGCTCGTTCTGGCCCAACAAAGATCTTCAGTCTGAAGATAGATGCCTTGCTTCAATTTAAAGTAGTGCGGTTGTTTTGATTCAAAAAATATACTCGCTCCCAATTTAATCGTCAGGGCAAAAGTTGTTTTCATGGCATCCGTACTACTTGCTAGGCAAATTCGATCTATTTTGGGTAAACGTTTTGTTTCCTGAACCAGTAGTCAATTCTTGAGGGTGGACACGAGCGCTGAAACACTCGTGTTGAAAAATGAGATGCCAAAACGTGCTGAAGCCAAACGGTTCCGCTGTGGCCTGCTGTGCACATGATGATCAGCGTAGACCGGCGCACGTTATATTGTATTACCGTTTTTGCGTTGTGGTCGCTGAGTCAGCCTGATCAATTACATCCGGCCCGCTAAGATATGATCCTATTCTGAATATATGAATCTTTCTGGTTGGTTCAGGCTATGACAACTTATTTCCACAGGGAAATTCAGTCATGAAGGACCCACCAGCTCGAGGGCTCCTCTGTCAGACTTGCATTGAGAAATTTGTTTGTCCAGCTTGGGTCGGTGGATAGTAATCAAGTTAGGGGATACAAACCTAAACCCGGGTTTGTTTTTGCCAGAATCCTAGAATCCCAAGTCGGACTTGGATTTATGGAACTCTGGCAAAATCTGCTTAACCCCCAGCTCCTGGTGGTGAGGTACATATTCAAACCACCGGGTTGAATATGTACCTCACCACCGGGAGTTTTGCCAGAATCCCATAATCCCAACTACAGCCCAAAATGAATTATGGGATTCTGGCAGAAAAAAACCCGGGTGGAACCCGGGTTTAGGTTTGTATCCCCTTAGTG
>KI576656.1:0-10195 GCA_000500245.1 Cronartium ribicola 11-2
CCCTTTTGTTACTTTTGGCGCATACATCTAGTGTTGATTTCATTCATTCCGGTCTGATCATAGCCGGTCTTATCGCTTCTCTGTTGTATTTCGGCCACTACTTCATTTATTGTACCCGTTCTTACTCTTCTTCTCTTGATCCTGCGTCACCAGATTTTTATCACCAAGTTTCACGATGGCCGATCAACCCCAGTCCGACGTCACAACATCCTTGGTCCCGAATTCCCATCCATCATCTTCCACCGGTCCGGCCTCCGGTGACACGCCGTCTTCCGTTTCACCCTCCTCCGATCTCCCGGCAACTGGCCATGATGCTTCGGTCCTGATCCCTAGCGATGTGGTATCCGGCGTAGACGCGGGTGCGGAGGGCGTGTGTGATCGGTGAGTAATCCTTTTTGTTTCGTCTTGATGGCTAGCTCGATCCCCAAACCTTCCGCAACTCGAGCTTCACACATTCGGCTGTGCTTCCGTCTCGCTCCCCCATGCGTAATCTGTTTGACTGCGTGTGTTACAGCCTCTCCTCAGCGCGCCTTAGTCTATGGGTCGCTCCTCTTGCTGAGGTGTGGGTGACGGTGTGCTTGTCAAGAGGAGAAGGGGACGGACGCGACCCTTATGTAGTCGATATCATCCAACCACTCAGTCTCCTTCTCAGTCTTCTCCCTCATTATCCCTTGATTCGCTGTTACTCTTACCTGGCTGGATACCCTCTCTCAGGTTGTTTAGCTCGCAAGCTGTTTGTCTGGACGCGAGCTGTCCAGTTTCTCTCGTTCAAGGGGTGTCGCGTTCAGAGTCCTGAGTGTTGAGTTGCAGGCAGTGAATGTGCCATCCTCTCCCTGCGCTTGCTCACGATCCATCGCACCCTTTCTGTCCCTGGCTCTTTTTTCCTTATTTTCAGGGCTCCTTATCCATCGGCTCCTCCTCTTCTGGTACCTTGTGTCTCTCCATGAGCTCTCACTCCGTTGTAGCCCGTCCACAGTAGCCACAGTTGTCGCTTCACATTTGCCTTGTTCCTTTCACCTCTATCTAGCCCCCGCATTGGTTGTGCCACATCCATCCTCCAGTATCTAATTACTACATACTACTCTTCAGCTTGTCTTTGTTTTGATCCCCATCGCCGCACGTTTACACCATACCTATCCTTGCTTTGGTTGTTACCAGGTCCGGTGTCGACCAATCATTGAAACAATTAGCTCCGTGTCCAAGTCCGAGACCAGCGTCGCCGATGCCCACGCCCTCCGTTCTCGAACCAAGTTCCGACTCGTTGGCGGTGGTGACTGATATCACCAGTGCTGACTCCGAGTCGGTACCATTGCCCGCCTCTGCTGCCGAAGTATCTCAACCGGGCCAGCTACAGGAGCCACGGCTCGTAGATCCGCAGCCGAATGGATTGCAGTCCGTGCCACAACCGACATCGAAACTGGAGTCTCCATTGTCTCATGCGGACAAGGACTGCCCTGCCCCACCACCGACTGGGTCCATTCAATCACCTCATTCGCCCTCGCTCCCTCCCTTAACCGTCCTCGCTACTGAGCCTGGATCAACGTGTTTAAGTGGTGAAGCGATCGCCTGCTCTACCGGGCCTATCACCCAAGCACTCGTTCAGGTCGATCATCCTTCAAGCGCCCCTGCTACGACGGATCGCTCAATCAAAACCTCAGCCTCCAGTACCATCGATTCCTCAGTTTGCCAAAAACAAGCCCTTTCCCAAACCTCCTCAGTAGTGTTGCCAGCTCTAGATCCCCTGCCGCAGTCATCTGCTACTCCCACCACGAGCACCTCACAACCTTCATCAATCCACGAGAACAGTGATCGGGGCTCGGCGCCGCCTCCGGTCGTTTCGCAACCAATTCACGATCCTCTAGTCTCTCCTCGGCCCATTCACAGCGTCCTACCTCAGGACCATGTGAATCAACCCTTGAACGCTTCACCTCATCCTGCACACCCCGCTTCAACCGTTTCATCTCCGCTTTCACCCATTTCCAAGAGGCCGTCCTCGCCTGCTATGGCCAACGACGTTGGCCCTTCCACCGGATTTCACAGTGATAGCTCACCGGGTCGGTCTATTCACACGAACGGAAACGGCCATACTTTGCCGAGCGAGAATGGCCACAAGCGTCAGAAATTGGACACCCAACCCTCTATTCAAGACCCATCACCTGCCTCTTCGTCACTGCCCTCGAACCCGACCCAAGCGTTCTCGTCTTTACCTCCACCTACATCTGCTACTGCTCCTGTCGCTTCCTCAACAATGGCGAGCGAGTCGCAGGCCGAGTGGTTAGTGCCGGGAAGTGCTGGCTCTAACTTTACCCGCGAACAACATCGATATGCGAGCAGTGTGCTCAAGAATCTGAAGAAAAATCGTTATTCTGCGCCCTTCTTGTTCCCGGTTGATGTCGTCAAACTTAAAATCCCCGATTACCCCACCATCATCAAAAATCCAATGGACCTAAACACCGTCGAAACCAGGCTGGGGAAGGGTATGTTACAATTTCTTCCCACACTACGTTGCTTTCTTTGTTCCAATTTTCTCACCTGCCCTCTGTGTACGCTCGCTTGTAGCTAATGCTCCGCACTCTTCTTCAGCCTCGCAACCGTCCTATTACAAATCCGCCGAGCAATTCATGGCTGATGTACAGTTGATCTTCACCAATTGCTACACTTATAATGGTCCTCCTGATGTGGCACCTATCTCGCGAATGGCTCTCGATCTCAGTCTGCAATTTGATAGTCAGATAAAAAACTTACCGATGGCTCACCCTTCACCGCATCTCTCTAGTCGTAGCCCCAGTCTAGCGAAGCCGAAGGGCTACAGCTTCGACTCATCTAATGCGGCCTTCAGCCTGAAACGGAAGAACAGCTCTTCTGCAGCTGGTCCATCTGTTGCGTCGACTTCGGCCCTCTCTGGACAGAAGCGTCGATCTTCATCACCTCAGCAAAGTCGGAAGAAATCTACCAAGACAACAGCGTACTCTACACCCGCTGGTGGTGTTTATTATGCTGATGTGGCCCGGCCAGCTACAGCAGCGGGAGTACCTGGTCGCAAGAACTCGATCGTTCCGGATTCTTCGACACCTCGACAGCCGAACTCCGCCAAAAACAAGCCGCCTGTATATGATGAATTCGGTCCAGAACTTGAAATCTCCACTAAAACTAACAAACGTACGTCTCACCTCAAAATTTTCACCTTTTCGTTAGGGTTTCTGATTATTACCTATTCTTGTTGTGATCATTCACAGGGAAAAGTACTGCCGCCCTTGCACCTGTAATGATCCCAAACACGAAAGAAGAGCTCAAGTTTTGCAAAGACCTCCTCAGAGAAGTCAACAAAAAAACTCACGAAAAGTTTGTCTGGCCGTTCTATGAACCAGTTGGTCAGTTAAGGTTGCCTCTCAGGCGTTTCTCAAAGGATGTGTACCTGACAATGAGAGAGAACAACGCTGGTTCTGATGCTTACTGTGCGTTCTAGACCCCGTCAGGCTTGGCATACCTGAGTACTTCAAATTCATCAAAAAGCCGATGGATCTCTCTACCATCAAATCAAAACTCGATAAACATGAGTACAAGACGGGCACCGCCTTTGCAGCCGATTTCCGGCTCATGCTAAGCAACTGTTTCCAGTTCAATCCGATTGGCACCCCAGTCTATAATCTCGGAAAACAACTCGAGGCTCTGTTCGAGCAGAAGTGGCTTGAGCGCCCCCCTGACGTCATCCCCGCTCCCGTTCCCGCACAGGCCCACTCCGCCTCAGGAAGTGTGGCACATCCGACCGGCCCGACCACCGATGTGTCTGGTTAGTCCTAAGCGTCTGTTTGCGACTGACATGTCTTGCAACTTACCCTTTCTCTCTGTTTGCCTTGTTCAACTGACCATCAGAATTGGAGAGAATCAAAGCGGAAATGGCGGTCCTACAAGAACGCTTGGATCGAGAGACGGCGCGCAACGCGAACACCCTCAGCGGAGGTCACGCTGTAGGCAGTCCTGCTGTAGTCCCCGTCCCACCGGGTAAAAAGCAGTCAACCTCCAAGGCCTCAGCTGCAGCTAAAAATCTCACCAACATCAACACTACAGCCACTGGCACTCCAACACCGGCGCCAGTATCTGCGCGCCCTAACAAGCTAAACGGGGGTCCGAAGGCGAAAACAGGTCCACGTAAGAAATCGCTTCCCGCGTCTGCCGGTGGACCTCAGTCTGCGGCGGGCAAGCAAAATCTACTACACCAACAGCAACTCGCTGAACGGCAGCAGGCGCACTCTCAGCTTTATCAACAACAGCAAGCACAAGCTGCAGTAGTAGCTGCTGCTGCTGCTGCTGCTACTGCTACCAATTACCACGTTGCTCCCGTGCAGGCACAAGCGGCTTCGGAGTACTTCGAAAAAATCGACTATGAACAGAAAAAAGAGCTTGCTACCCTTATTCAAAACGCAGTCGAGCCTATGCAATCAGAGGCCATCAATCTCATCCGGGCTGCTCACCCTGACCTGGTGACTGTATGCATTTTTTTTTTTTTTTGGCTTCGCGCGCTGCGCTGAGTCTTAACTAACACCCACCCTTGTCGTCTTTTGCAGCCTGATGGTGAGGAGATTGAGTTGGATATAGATGCATTAGACGACCGAACCCTCTATCGGCTATACCGCCTGGTCTGTTCCGAGCCCGAGGCGCCACCGCCTGTAGCTCCCGTTCCTGTCAAGAAGAAGAAACCGGGCAATCCAGGGCGAAAGCCTGGTACAACAGCGGCTAACGGCAGTAGCAAGGCAGGCATTGTGAAAAAGAAAGCTCCGCCTCGCAAAGGTATCGATGAAGATCGAGAAAACGAACGAATCAAGGGGCTCGAACAACAGCTTCATGCGATTGAGAACAGTCTGGCCGAGCCTACACCAGCTGGCGCCCCTCCACCCTCAGCCACCTTTCAGCCCGCTCAGATTGCCACTCAGGCTGTCAAGCCTCCCGCTATGCAACCACCAGCAGGACCAGAGTATGCCATCTCGAGTAGTGAGAGCGAAAGCGAGAGTGATGATGAGAGTGATTGAAGAAGGTCTTTCCCTTTCCGCCGTTAAATTTCAAGCGAGTACCGCCTTTCTTGTGTCTGTCTGTCCGTGTGTGTGTTTGTTTGTTTTTTATGGGTGTAATGTGTGAGAGTGGATTCAAGAAGAAGGAAGACAAAATTGAATCAAGAAACGATGTGTTTGTTGATCCTCTGGTGATATTCCAGAGTTGGCAATGAATCAAACTTTGTTTTTATCTCTTGTCTATCTAGCTTCTCTTGGCCTATCAATGCCACAATCTGATCAAAAGATGTGGACTGCGTTCATTTCATGTTGCAATTTGTACATGAGCACATACACAAGTCCCCTTATGTAGCCTAGTCTAAAACAAATTACAGGAGGTATGGTTATGGTTTGAACACTTTACAATCTTACCTTCTTAGGCTTCTAGAAGGTTGACTTTTTTTTCCTTTGAAAAATCTCTGATGCGATCATTAGCTTGGCTTCTTGTCTTGAGTATTGGATGCACAGAAGAAGAGGTGTTGGTGTGAGACGAGATATTATTTGGAGTAACAATCATGGAATACAGCAAATTTGTCTCATAAGTGCATTTATCTTTCTCTACTTGCTTGACTTTCTAAACTATTTAAAAGTATAGAAATTCTTGGGCACCAAATATTAGGTTAAATGCATAACTTTTTAGCCCTCAACTGGAGTGAAAGTGAGGTACACCAACCTGTTTTTGTTTTTTTGGGAGGGGGGATCAAGGTCGGTGGTAGGCAGTGCACAAACTCAACTTTATCTAGGTCTTTACTGTGACAGATTCCTACAAATTTTTAAAACAATATTCATCAATTCAAATTCTTATTGATCATAATGCTGCCTAAGACACAAAGCTCAAACTCAAGTAAGAAAGTTAAGTAAACTTCCTAAAAAGTCCAAAGAAACAAAGAATGGTTGGGAATCATTATTCCTAGCTTTAGTCAAAACCATCTTGACAGGGAGTCTTATGTGTACTGTTGTCTGTAGGTGGGATCTGTCACTTTGGTGAGGTTGGAAGAAGGGATTAGCTGAAATTGTGGAATGTTCAAACTGGGAAGTAGTAAGACGCTATCATGTAGTGTTAGCCAAATTGGGAGTTAGGTTGGTCTATAGACAGAGGTGTTCGGATTCAGAGTGTTCTTTTATACTCTGCTCCTTCCCCCCCCCCNCAGTTTTCTTTTCCTCACCAAAAAGAAAACTATGAGTTAATTCTTTACTACCTTCTTGTATCCTTTCACCGGTTGACACTGTTGCATTTCTTACATGTCTGTTTTCTATTTATCTCAGTGTCTCTGTTTGTGTTTCTTCATACCTCATATGTCTGTCACCAAGTTCCCAGCCTCCTGCTTGCCCAGCTTGACATATTGAAGAATATAAGCCTGAAAATTCTGAATAGTAAACAAAATGGCCGTGCTCTCAGGACCCAAACAAGGGAATCAAACACTTCACTCCCTGTACAGTTATATAAATTAGGATAGAAACCAAGGAAGGAACCCAAGACTTGCTTCCTTCTTTGACTCAGGACTGTGGAGAGAGTTAAGCAAGCTCATCTTCACTCTCTACAGTCTTGGAAAGGAGATTCAGCTCAATCTTTTCTAGAACATGAGGGGCATGTCCCCCAAAAAAAAGGATATTGGCACATTCATGTGCAAAAACAAATCAAATTTTGGTGATTTGGACTGTATTTCAATTGAAATGTAGCTACCCACTGGATGTGCAAGCATTAGGTATCCATGCTGGATTTAGCATGGCCCATCCAAACTATACAGTATGCCTGAGGTTGGAAAAAACAAACAGAAAGCAAGTTTATTTGAAAAGCTTGTTTGGTTGGAAAGAAAATTATGAGACCAAGGAACAAGGTATGGGTTGAGTTGTGCAAGTATTAGATTGAGTGGAACCTTTCTTTGTTGGTCCTTATAGACCCAAAAATGAAACAATGTCTCCAAAAAAAAAAAAAACTCACAAAATCATCTGCCACATTATCCACTGTATGAGCAGGAGATGCATTTTTGAATGAAGATTAACTTTGACCTCTGCAAGGAAGTGAATACACCCACTTTCCTTATTGACTATTGTATCAGTTTAACATACTTTCCTTTAGGCTTTTCAAACCTTACTAAGCCAGTAGGAATGTACAAGAATCATTTACCATATTCTGCAGAATTTGTTCAAAAATCATTTGTTCTCAATAGATAGAAAGTGCAAGTTAGCTATGTGGCAAATCTCTTCAGCTAATTCCTCACATACCACAAGAGTTATAAGGGAGGGTGTTCACATGCTGTCTGCCTCCTCATATCCTGGCTTTTTTTTTAATATTTTTGGGAACTTACCTGGTCAATCCCAAGGCTGTATCCAGCTCTGTGTTTGCCTCTGGCTTCTCCTTTGAAGGAGTTTGTGGGCTGCACAAGCCATAGAGGCTTGTGTTTCACAACCCTTAACCTGTTCAGCACAAGCATGCTAAACAGGTTATAGTTATCTTTTATGCCTGCTCTCACCACCAACATATTTTCATTGCATCTGGGCATGTTACTCAACATAGCATTCCCAGATGGACTGCAATAGGTCATCTTTCCAAGATGGGGGATTTTAGAAAATGGCCAATGAAATCACATCCAGCTGTGCTATATTGAGTAGCATGGCTGGATGCGATGCAAATGTATTGGAGGTATCTGCTTTGTCACATGACCACCTAAATGATCTCTACTTATTCTAATCTCATTGATCCTCACCTGCCAGAGTTTTGATTTCAAATCTGATACTGGTCTCCCTTATTCAACTCCAGTATGGGAAATGGAATCTGATACTGATTCAATATTTGGTCAAGTTGTTCATTATGTTGTTATAGTGACATGTTCTATACTTTCCGTACAAACAGAATTCAGACCAAAGGTTGTAAGTGCACATCTTGCCATTACTGGGCCGTCATCACTGTACATGCATAGATCCCCACTTAACACCTGATTGAACACGTGCACTTAGCTCATGAAGTGGTTAGAGCACCCTTCTAGAGTTCACGGAAAAAAGGTCACGGGTTCGAGTCCTGTAGTGCACATATATTTTTCTGACTTATGTTACATTCATCAGTATGGTTTCCACTTTTGACCCCAAAACCCTCTAGGCTCCCCCCATTTATCCCTAAGTATCCTAAAGCTGATCTTTTGCGGCGGCAGACTGAGGTCATCATATGCCACTTGCCTCACATGTGGGGTTACATGGGAACCTCAACCCTTGTTTGTATGTGTGCAACCAGTGATAACATGGTGGAGTGTGTTGGTAAGCAGGCAAAGGTGAAGCGGTGAAGACAGGGTTGGAGTTCAGATGTCCAGATTGAAAATCCGGCCTTGACTTGTCAACCATTTTGGTTGTCTGGTTCCAAATGGTTGACATTGCCCCCTCCCCTCTTCCTTCTCCAGGTGAAAGGTTGCATGAACTGCTCTCATGGTGTTGGGAACTGTCTGTGATAGGCCGCAGGAAGATAGACAAACAGTATCTAGAAAGCTTCCTTTGTCATGGCTTGTGTGTCTATTTGCATCCAAATGGCTCACTTGGGACCCTAGTGATCATGTTTGCATTATACTAAAAAAAAAAGAAAAACAGAAAAAACAGAAGATACCAAACAGGACCTTTGCATTCCTGTCAAAACTTATTGAGGTCCTTGTCTGTAAATTTTCACCAAGCTATAAACCCCCTGATTGGATTGAAGGTCTTTAAGGAATATAATTTATAATATTCAAGTTTCATTTTTTTTTTTTTCAAAAGGACACTGATAAAAAAATGCTTGGTCTTGTAACAATTGTGGCCCTACTATGAGCAAAAAAAAACCTTCTATTGGGACATGAGATTGATTGAAAACATCAACATTTGAAGTTCCTTACATACACTAGAAATATTAGTGCTAATTGTTTGTGGGGTGTGACCTCCCCAAACCATGGAATTCTAAGTCTCTTTCAAATTTTTGCTATGATCAGCCTACCAGGCCTTGTATCATAGATCCTATCATACCATTCAATACTCAAGGTGAAGCTCTAACACCTGTAACAGTTTTGTCTCAATCACTCAACTGTTCTTATGATTCCATGCAGTTTAAATTGTAATGGTCTGGTAGAGCTTAATTTTTTGTAAATTCTTTGCCATAGCTTATGGTCAACCAGATATGATGGGCCCTCCAAAAAAAAAACTGAAGAAAGGAAAGAATACTATCATTCATTGTTTGGATTTTTGAATAGGGTTAATGCATACATTTTGGCACACAAAATAATGGCTTTTCTGGGGTTTTTAATTGGCAATTAGGGAATTTGTGTAAAATTTTATGTAGGGCACTGTACAGTAAGGTGGCAAGATATATGCAGATGAACCTTCTTTCCTTAACCACTTGCTCAACTTAATGCTTAACCTTCCTTGATCTGTGCATGGTGGGTGCATGTTTGGTGGTAAGTGTGAGCTGATGTAAGGGTGGATGAGGTTGATAATGAACCACGTCTCTATTTTGGGGGGGTACACATTTCAAACTGATTGGCTTATTCAAACCAAATTGTGACTCAATCATACAATTTGATTTTAAGTTGGTTTGAGCCCTCATGTCTCTCAGTGTGTGATTGGCTGACTGATCTGTTGTGTTGAGGCTCAAGAGTCACAGCTGATCAGGCACACTTTGAAATGCAATACAGTCTCCTTGACCACACATCAATCGTCTTCAACTAGACCCCAAAACATTTGTCCAACATTTTTTTGCTCACTCTGGGTCACATCCACTGTTGGTTAGCTGGCTGGAATAATTCTGCTCAAGTCAAAGAGATACGTTATATAAAGGCAGCCAACGATAGAAATTCTTGAGGGTCCATCACCTTTCATGTTTCATTGATAATGATATATCTCATGACTTTTCTCAGTCAATTACTTGGATTTGTTCTTGTAGCATCACGTATGCTGTAGCCTTTCATCTTTTTTTCAGTCAGAACGGTGTTGTGCGCATAATTGGTAGCTCTCACAGCCCCCATTTACTGGTCACTGGCTGCCCAGGGCATCCGGGGACTTCTGTGCTTTCTCAAAGAAAAATCAGTGAGATTTTCAAACTGACATCCATTGTGTGGTCTGGAAGACCAGTGAAGCCAATAGGCGGATTGAATGGAAATACAGTTGAGCTGCATGTGTCCACACTGGAACCATGCAGA
>KI576690.1:4013-14953 GCA_000500245.1 Cronartium ribicola 11-2
TTTTTCCATGGACAAGCTCTCAGGGCCAGCCCTGGCTGTGTTTTGTGTAATTCTTGCCAGCTTTTCCGTGGAAAAGCTCTCAGGGCTGGCCCTGGCTGTGCATAAAAACTCTTGTGGCTGGCCCTGGCTGTGTTTTGTGTAATTCTGGCCAGCCTTTCCGCAGAAAAGCTCTCAGGGCTGGCCCTAGCTGTGCATAAAAACTCTTGTGGCCAGCCCTGACTGTATTTTCTATTTATTTCTTGACAGCTTTTTTGTGGAAAAGCTCTCAGGGCTGGCCCTGGCTGTGCATAAACACTCTTGTGGCCGGCCCTGAATGTTTTTTTTATTATTTCTTGACAGCTTTTCCACAGAAAAGCTCTTGGGGCTGGCCCTGGCTGTGTTTTTTTCTTATTCTTGACAGCTTTTCCATGGAAACTTTGTCAGGGCCAGCCCTGGCTGTGTTTTTTGTAATTCTTGACAACTTTTCTGTGGAAAAGGTGGCCAAAAAAAAAACCTTTTTTTTTGGGGGGGGTTGGACATGCTCAAGACCCCAAGGCCTTGTATCCCCCACTTTAGAGGGAGGGGATCATGTTTGTTCCCTGCCCTGTAAAGTAGAGGGAGAGGACTTGGTCCATCCCCTCCCTCCAGTGTGGAGGGAAAGGCCCNATCCCTCTTCCTCTCTTCCTCCTGTACAAGGGAGAGAAATCAAGTTGTTCCCTTCCTCTATAGTAGGGAGGGGATTGAACCCTTCCTCTGCAGTGAACAGAGAGAGAGAATTACATCTTGTATACTTGTAGGGATCCTGAGAATTCTGCATCTGTATTATAGACCATGCATGGGCTTCTCCAGACTTCCATCAACCTCCCCAACCTCCTGGGCCCATGCATGCAAGTTAGATGACAGTTCATTCATACAGCTTACTCCCCCACTCAGGTTTAAAATAATGGTGATGGTATTCAGAAGGTTCAAAGGAAAAACAACGAAATTTAGGAAGAAGAGTAGTGGGGGTAGGGGAGTGCTCTGGGGGGCCAGAGAGGAGTAATTGGCTCCTGTGAGTGTACACCCAGGTAAGGTCAAAGGTCAAAGGAAAACTTCCTTTCCTCTTATGAAACATGCTTGGATCTGGCTTGATCCGTTTTCTGACTCATACTTCTTCATGCCAGAATCTGGCTGCTGAGCTCTTTCAAAGAAAAGAAGTTGAATGTTTGGGTAGTGCGTGCTTTCAGCTAAGATCCTTCACCAAAGTGATCAATTGGGGGATTTTGAAGGGAATCCTCTGATCAATGAATTGTTGCTCTTGATTGAACACAAACAAAACTGATGGTCGGATGAAGGGACTTGTTCTCCTCCGATCCAAAAATTGCCTTGAGATACCCACTCTCATACCCATCAGAGTGCAATGGACGCCATAGTTTTGGTCTCAGTTTTGAGCTACACACGGCTACACATGTGTGGCATGTGCAGCTGGTCCTTTTCCATAGAACAAAGTCTCCTGTCAAGGGAAGCTTCAGCCCCTTTTTTTTTGTTTTAGGGATCTGAAGAGGGGGATTTCTTCAGAAGAAGCAGGAGGTTTGATCCTCCTATTTGGGCTCAGCGACATAAGACAGGGGTGAATCAATGAGAGGCAAGATTTTTCTCTCTACTGATATTGAAAATGTCCCCTGACAGAATATCAATTTAACTCGTACGTACCTCATTCCTCGGCAAGAACTGGTCCTCCAAAACTGCCGAGGAACTTGAGGGAATTTGTTCAATTGGCAGCATGGCCTGTACTTGTAGCAAACCTGCTAAAACTCATGCTATAACTCTACAAAATTTGCTATAGCCTCCCAGGTTTGCTATAGCTCTATAGCGAATCCAAGATGCTATAGTGAGGCTATAGCGGGTCATTTCCCCTCTTTTCCATACCTGGCTTGGCCCGTCGGGCCAGAAACTGCCCCGCGTGCCCTCCAATTCCCACACAACGCCATAGATGGGGCCGACCTTTATAGTGAATGGCTGTGGGGCCTACGCTGAAGCTCCGCTTCAAGTCTAAATCGACACTACAAAACCTGTTTTGTCCGCTCTGACTATTTGGTATCCATGGGAGATGCTCTCAGACTCACATATCTGTTCTTCCATGTTTCCCGTCCCCGTCTAGTGATGAATGAGGAGAGGATGGCACTGACTTGTACAGTGGCTATGGACAACCATCACCAACAAAGACAAGCCTAAAAACAGGCTCCAACCGAGAAGATTGAACTCCCCTCTATTATTTAGCGTCACCAATCAGCCCTCTATTGCCTTGTAAATCAGGCGAAACAGCTAACAAATAACCTTTTCCCTGACACAGCCAATGGGTTTTTCCAGGTGCTTGGACATGTAAATAGTGTTTCATAGCCGAAAGGCTCCAATGAAACTTTAAGCAATAAAAACAAACCCTGTACCGTACTGCTCTGCCACCAACTGCATGTGGCGCGTAGAAAAAAGTCGTGGAAAGTGGCGCTCAGCTTGCTCACCCCAATCAGTCCCTCCCAAAGCACATATCCCTATACTTCCCCGATGGATGTTCCATCATTCTCATGAGTTGCATCCTGTCGCACCTGCAATTCTGGGACGGGACCACGGTATGTCTGCTGATGATGCTTTTCCTTGCAGGAACTCAAGTTGAAAGTTGAAATAGAGATGCTATTAATTGACGTCCAGCATATCATGTTTTTTGAATAGAAGATACATCTTCAAGCAAAACACAACATATGTACAGATGTTATTGAGCATATAACGCCGCTGAACTCTCCTGTCATGAAGCAAATCAAAGCATTTTTAAGGCCTTTAAGAGAAATGTAAACAAAAGCTTGATTACCACCAGCCGGAAAAAATGGAGTCCCAGCGAGCCTTCACTCTAATTTCGGGTAAACGTCATTTCGGCGATGTGCCAAAACCGGCATCGAGCGCCTTAGCTCATGCATGACCTTCAAATCGATGTCGGCTAAAGCGAAGCTTGTGGTATATTCATCTTTTTCTAATTCGTACTTCGCTCCTGAGACAGCTGTAGAGGGAGCCCGATCAGGTACTCGAGCAATGACGGTCCCCCAAGGATCTACAATCATTGCATGTCCCCACGAATGTCTTGGTGGATTTTCGGAGTGGCATCCAACCTGAGCCGCTCCGAAAACAAAGCACTGACAATGGTATAAGATTTTTTGTATCAATATCCTATCAAGGTACTCTGAAACTTTTGTCATAGATGGGAGTAGAAAGCTGTCTAAGCAAAGAGAAAAAAAACCTCACTTGAGTTTCTATGGCACGGGCACGAAGTAAAGTTTCCCAGTGGGCTTCACCTGTTCTAGGCATGAATGCAGACTATGGGAAATGAGAATCAACTCCAACCATTCAAACTTTGCGGAAGCTTTGTAGAGACCCTCAACGTGTGGTAAATTTAGTACAAGCAAACATCAAAGAAAGTAATTGATGGAAAGGACATTTTTTTTTTTTTGCAGCAGTTCGACTCACTGGGTAAATTAACACTTCTGCACCATGTTGTCGGTGCATGATTCCAACTTCAGGAAATCTGAGGCCGAAAATAGCTATAAGTATCACGCAAGAAACTACACAAATGTGTGTGAATAGTTACCTACCTGATATCATAACAAATCAATTGTCCGACTAAAAAAAGTCGAGACATGCATCAGTACATTGTGCCAAAAAGGGAAGGTCAGAAAAAGGGTAAAAGAGTAATAAATTCCAAAACCTTTTCCAACAGGTGTCGATAGCGGGTTTTTAAAATCTTGACCTGGGGATATAAATTTTGATTCATTGGAAATTGTGTCACGATCCAAGTCCTATTGCAAATTTGATCATGGAAAGTGGTATGAGTTTGGATGAGCTTCAATCCCTTAAGTTGGGAAAAAAAATATTCTATAACCTAGGTACTGACAATGTCAAACAAATGTAGCTTGCGGTAGGCTTGCTGGATTTCACCTTGATTTGAGATGATGATGGCGGTGTTGTAGCACCTTTGAGGATCTTCGCTCTTTTAGGCGGCCAAATCAGGTCAGTGGGGACAGAATTATTACGGACAAAATAGTCCGTGTGATCAGATAGTTAGATGCGGCTGAAGGTAGATAGGCCCGAGAGCTGTTGTGTTTCGCTTTTTTTTTCTGACCCGAGCCAAGTTGTGTTCATCTAGGGAACCCACCTTTTCGTGGACTCCGACGGATACCCAGCAGTCGTTAGTCTTAGCGGCTGAGCGAATCCCTTTAACAAACACGCTTTCCTCCAAGGTTGTAGTCAAAGACGGATAGCTTGATGGGGGTCCAATGAAGTCTGAGGCTTCAGGTAAAAACACCATCTATTCCAAACACGCGAGATCCCATCAATATGAATGAGCAAAAGATGTGCAGACTTGAGAAGCGCCCCAAGGCTTTGGTATGAATGGCAATGGTGCTAAAACTGACGCGAGCCCCCAAGCCGGTTGAACGCTGAATGATGGATTCACATCGACGTAAATTGTCTCGCATGTTCAACCTACTGTTGGTGCGAAAGCCGAACAAAAGAACGTTTAGAAAGCGGCATATCAGCGGGCAATCAACGTCAGTTGGCATGTGAGACAGGACTTTGAGTTTGACAAAGTTCAATCCCTTCAGGTTCTGTCTATTCAACCAGCCTCGAGATCTCGACTTCGCTCAACGCCCTGCCTGTTTCATGGCCAACAGTTGTACACAAGCAAAACAAGACAACCGACTAGCCTGCAAAGTTGACCCACTGCAGCCAAGACCATCTTGCGTTTAGAGTTTAGAGCCAATAATGGCTGGAAAAATGATGTTTGTGTATATGTACGGCCGATGATCAAGAATCAGGATGAGAACTGTTGAGACGCTCTGGGCCTGCCAACTTCACTCAACTGGTATGTATTAAGATACGCCGAAGGCTCCGACCCGCCTTTTTAACCCGGCCGGAACTCGGGCCGGATCGGGCTGAGCACACCCGCAGGCCAGCTGGAGCAGGCTGGAGCTTTTCTACTCGCGTGGGAGCTGATGGGAGCCTTATACATGGTCTACTTCTGATTGATGGCAGAAAGCAAGCATTTATCTATGCTCAGACTTGGATTTATTTGAGATCACCAGCCAATCTCGTGATTTGGTCCAGTGCCACCAAACAATCTGCCACACCTCATTAAGTGGTATATTCACTTTGTTATGCAATACTGGTTTTCATATTCACCAATTGTGGATAGCCATCTCACCCTTTTTGGACATGCTGTATGGTAATGGTTCACTGATTTTATTATGTTGCAATGAGCAAGGTTAGATAATGGTGACATAGTGACTAATTGTAAGTGAGCAAAGTCAGTGAGGTGGTCAAGGTTAGAGTCCAAGCACATCAATCAACAGCTTGTCATGAACATGCACTTTATGTGAGTATAGTAATGATACCCGCAGAGAGAAGAGCCAAACTTCCTAGGTATAAGATATAGGCTAACTTGTGGATGTGTAGAGTGGAAGCATACTACTGTAGATATATATTGTTGTGGTTACTGAGTTACATCATATGGAATCATATGTTTATATTCTTGTGTGTACATGTAGATCAAGTGTAGTGACATGCCATACATTTACTGTATCACCTTTGACTGGTTGAATTTTTCTTCCTCAAGTGAGCCAACTTTTCCAAGCTCCTCTGAATGCTGTGCCTTGTCGCAACATATATTGTAGACATGAATTTAATTTATCAACAAATCATTCAACTTCTACCTCTGGAAAATGTGGAGACTGAGATGATATTTGCCCTTTTACCTGTGTTATATTATATCTCATTTTGCAAAAGTAGAAATTTTCTGATGCTGGCAGTGGTTGGAACAAAAAAAAACTAACTCTAAAATTATTGTTCAATGTTTTTGCTCATTTTCAAGGGATTGTATCCTACTAGTACTTGGGATGGCGGGGTTGCACAAGCATGATGGACATGTTGAAGGGGCTTGACTTGCTTTAAGACTCACAGACCATCTCCTAATTAATGTGTCACAACCCAGCAAAATTGCATCTGTTGAGCCAATCACCACCAGTAATGTTGGGTTTCATCTGGGTGTGCAAGGCTACATACATCACATGTACAGATGCACTGCAACTATCCTTGAAGTGATAGTTTGTACTTATTCTCTTCTTGAACCCGCTGCACACTTCTACCCACAGTGCCCATGGAGAGGCCCCCCGACATTGGGGCTCCTCAAATTTCTTGCAATTTTTTTGCAAAAACACTCTCAATACTGTCTGGGCCAAAAAAAGCACAAATGCATAAGTTGGGCGCTGGAAATTCTCACGGATGACCAAGCAGCACACTCAGGCATAAGTAGGCTGAGGAAGAGCCTGAACCATCATCTGACTCAGTCCATGAGCAGAAAAGTGAGCAGGAATGAGTAGAAATGAGCTTTGGCCGGGGGTCCTGTCCACCCAGGCACAGCCTCTAAGACAGGCAGTTTTTGGGAGGTCTTTCGGATGGTATCAGCCTTTTGCCTATTACAGTGATACTGTATCCTACATACTGTAAGTAATTTACCCCAAACTCCTTTCTTGGTTCTTGACCTCTTTCCTCTTTTCCTCAAGTACCTCTTTCTCACTCACTCTATGTACCCCTTGATTCAACAAAAGGAAAGCATCTGCCAATCGGATTGTGAGCAAACCCCTCATCCGAGTCCTGACTGGTTGGGGTTGTGATGGAGAGCTGCTGGGGTGCTGAACGGATCTCATCTCACCCAACCCCTTTGACCCAAGTCTTGGCATAAGGCATTCAGGAGGGTTCTGCATAGGCTCTGTGCTGGACGCTGCTCTAGCTCAGCGTGCGGTGAGGATGGGTTCAAGCATTGAGGCGGGAGTGCTAAGGGCTCAGAGCTACTGGGTTTCTCATCTGCCTGGGCCTTGACTCAGACTGATATGTTTAATCTGGCTCAACTTCATCCCCTTTGTCAATGATTTCCTACATGTGGAGACCATTGAGACACAAAAATCACACAAAATGAAGAGGATTGCAGGAATTGGACGGCTTCTGACGTTGGGCACCCTCTCCATGGGCACGGTGACCTATCTTTCCCACCTGTTTTAAAATAAAAGAGAGTGGTTGCCTTTGACTATACTATTACAGAGACAGGAAACAATGGCGCTCCGCACAAAAACACAAGAGAAACGAATAAAATCAAACATGATGGTAGCTCTTAATCCATAACAAAAGAATATGACCGTAGAGAACAACAAAAGCAAACATGAACATAACCATGTATGCATGATCAAAGGGGATGACCTCACAGACTAATGACATTATGAGATCTTTCTTTGAAAAATGGTCAAAGAAGCTGGTAAATCCTAAAAACCTTATAGACCAAGTAATAAATTACTAAATGTGCTAGGATAGTCTGAAAGGAAGATCAAGGTTGTTTGGCTAATACAATAAACATGAGTTCACAAATTCTGTTTTTTGCTTGATAGATTTATAGAAATACTATGACAGTTAAGATAAGATGAATAAAATTATAACTGGCTACATTTTCATTCTTCAACATTTTGTAGATAAGCTTATTCCATAGCATGAAATATGCCTTCCCACAGACCTGCCTTGGCTTTTGAACCAAATACCCAGTATTTTTGTGCAGTTCTAACTCTACAAGAACTAATTACTATGAAGTATAGTACTCATCTAGTGAAATATTCTGTACCTTCGCAATTACTACAAAATGACTGACATAATCAACAAAGTCTCCTTGCAGCCCATCCCTACATCTTTCAGGCTCGAGGTCCTGCATGAGTGGGCTTGTGGCAAGGAGACTTTATTAAGTTTGGTGATCCATACCTTTTCAAAATGCAATTTGCAAATAGGGCGTTGACTGTATCCTCATTCCCAAACATACACAGTCAGACAAACTAACACAGTTAAACAGAGGATTCACTCATGAGCAGAAACAGGTCTTAACAACAACTGAATGCTTTGGATAGCTATAAGATAATGTGAGGCAATAGTTTTGCAGTTCAAACATGCTGTAATTTTTTTTTGAAAAAGATGTTTATCAGGTTAATTTGACCAGCCATGGTCTGTAATAGAACCAAAATGGATGGCAATCGAGACAATGTACTTGCATAAGGGTTTGAATGGTGACATGTAAAAGTGTATGGGTCTTGGGGAGGTCACGCAAGTCTAGCAATGAGATGGATGTAAACCGTTTTTATTGTCACTATATGACATTGTTCATATACTCATTTGAAAGGGAAATACCGGACTTACCATTAAAGTTTTTTCGCAACGGGGTTCAGGGGTATGAGTGAAACAGTGCAGTTCTGATTTGTGTTGGATGCCATCTTGGCCGGTAATCTTGGGTACGACATCGTTTCACACTTGATTCCGCCTGGACAGTGGTAGACTTTGTTAGTCAGGATCGATAAATATATGAGATCGATATGGACCGACGGGGTTTGATCCGCTCTAATTATGGTCCATTGACTCGCGAGATGTTACGGTGACTTGACTGGGATGGTTTGGACTGGTGTGTGTACAAATTAAATGCGTTGACAAGGATCAGTGGCTGGTATGATACGAAAGTATATTTTATTTCGTTCGAAGCAGGAACCTTGAAGGTCATCGTGCCACAGTTCCTCCCTCTCCTTCGATCCCATCCACCAACACCAAATCACTCTACTCTTTCACTCATATCCTCCGGTACCACTCCATGGCCTACAACGCTCCATACCAGGCTGGCTTTCCTCAGCCTCAACAGCCAAGCTATGCTGATCCGGTCGGTCATGGCTATCAACCTTCCTCATCCTCTACTCCCAATTCAGGACCACCTTTACCTCCTGGTTGGTAAGTCATCTATTCCTTTGATTAAATCGATAGTTTTAATTCTCATAAGTACCCCGGAACTGCGCTGCTTGTTTTCAGGATCAAAGAATACAATTCCCAGCACAATGCGTGGTTCTATTTGAACACAAATGTCCATCCGGTTCAGTCGCAATGGACCCATCCTGCGCAAAGTAACCACGGACCTCCACCCGGTCCACCCTCCGGTCACGCCGCTCCTCCAGGCCCACCGCCAAACGTTGGTCCGCCAGGCTACAGTGCTGCTGATCCTACGGCTTCAGTTGCTAATGGTTCGTCGCATCTAAATGATCAGAAAGCCGGCGCTTTCAACGGTATTCGCCATGGACAAGGTATGCCAACCAAATCTCATTGATCTGTGTCCATCATCAGCTTTTTTAACGTCTTTTGTTATCAAGGCCCTGCTGCCAACCAATCTGCTACGTCAACGAATGCCCCCCCTCCCAATCAATATGGTAACCAGTACGGCCCACTACCGAGCAGACTCCCTAACCAATACGGACCACCTCCGAACCTATATGGTAATCAATATGGCCAACCACCAAGTGGACCTCCTCCCAATCAGTATGGCCAGCCACCAAGTGGACCCCCTCCCAATCAATACGGTCCACCACCAACTGGACCTTCTCCTAACCAGTATGGTCCACCGCCCACTGGACCTCCTCCTAATCAATATGGTCCACCGCCCACTGGACCTCCTCCTAATCAATATGGTCCACAGCCCAGTGGACCTTCTCCTAACCAGTATGGTCCACCGCCCACTGGACCTCCTCCTAATCAATATGGTCCACCGCCCAATGGACCACCTAATCCATATGGTCCACCACCCAGTGGATACCCCACCTCGTATGGACCACCTTCCCAACCGCCGCCAGCTAACTTCGGGCCGGCCTCGTCAGGCACACAGTATCCGGCAGGGGGCTATGATGTCCCTAATCAAAGAGGACCCTCGGCTTCAGCGCCAGCCGTGAATTCCTCAAAGAAACCAAAGTCAGGTATGCTAGGTGTAGGATTAGGGGCGCTTGGTGGTCTAGGTATGTGATTTGGAGCCAATTTATTTTGAACTTTTGATGTGCAAGATTGACTGAGTTTACGATCACCTATCAGCTCTTGGTGCGTTCGCTTCCCATGAATGGAACGAACACGAACGACGCGAAGAGGAAAGAGAGGAGGAGGCATACGAAGAGGGATTGGATGCAGGTCAGTTTTGGGCTGTTTAATTTTTGTTAAGAATGAGGTTTGGATATCCATATGATGTTCATTCTTTGATTAACTTGCTTTATTTGATTTGGGGACTCCACCGATCACTTATTCAGGTATGCGTTATTGATTCATCACGAAGCCCTCGCGTTTTACATTTTCTCCCAATTGTTGTTATTCTTTTATGGATGCGCAAAGACCAGCACCAGAACTACAGGTCTCTTGTATTAGACTGCGCTTTTCAGAATGCACCGTTTCATTTTTGCCTGTAAACATATCTATCGGGCAACTCGAACATGCTGTGATTCATGATATGATTCATAATGAAATTTTTGCATATTAAACCAACAAGTCCTCAGACTGCCTGATTTTGTAAGAATTCGGTGCTTCATCGGTTTAATTTTTGAGTGCAGATCCCAAAAAATTGACCGGTCGCATTGTTGAGTCACAGGGATATTACAATGGGACACACCCCAAGCTTTTTTCCTTATAGGCTCTGTAACGCAACACAACTGTCTCTTGGAACCTTTGGCGAAACGGCTCCTTCTCGGTCTCCGGATTTTTTTCCTCTCCGAATACAATGAACCCTCCGTGTTCAATGTCTTCTTTTCTTCCAGTCTATGCTACGATATAATTTTGATATAATTGCTTAGCATTACTACCAATAGAGGTATAGTAATAGATCCAATCGCGCAAGCTATCAGCTAGAATGATCAAGTCAAGCAACTCTGTTTTAGTTCCGGGCCGTCGAATACGCACAGCCCTCCTGTTTTTTTTTTCGGACAGAGGAAGCGGAGAACACCTTGGCTGAGGATCGCCTTGGGATATCTGTCCGATGAGAAGCCTTCTCAAGGTTTTCAAGAGTCTTTTCAGGGCTAAACAAATCCTCGTATCGGAACTTCGAGCAGCGGTACCTAAGGTTT
>KI576714.1:874-11378 GCA_000500245.1 Cronartium ribicola 11-2
AAAAAAAAAAAAAAAAAAAAAAAAAAAAAAAAAAAAAAAAAAAAAAAAAAAAAAAAAAAAAGTTTTGGAGTCTCAATTTGATTGCATGTTTTGCAGAGTGAATCAGGTTCTGGATTTATTTGATGCAACAAAATTTTGCAGTGGGAAGTGGGCCTGATCAAAGTTGGAATATTGCTACAGTCTGTCCTTTTCTTTCTAGGGCATCAGACACCTCAGCTATCTCTGTGAGGTACTTGCTTTTGTTTGGAAAGTGAACTCATTGATAATCTGAGAAATAGTAGGGGCACAAAGCCCAAAGGAGGTTGGTGGGTTCTTATGCAGCTCAAATGCCTAGGAACCTTTCCTAAAAGCCAGATGAGTACTGAATCTATCTAGTGAAGGAAATAGATGTCCACAGAATCAGTAAACCTTCACACAGATTTTGTTTTATCCTGTGCTGCCTTGAAGCAAGCACACTCAGCTTTGATCCTCTACCACACTGTGCTTCACTATTGAGAACCCTTCAGCAAGAGTCAGACAGCTAGGGTAGGGAGGAAAGGTGCTAGTGATGAACCTAAAGTGATCAAAAAAAAAAAAGACAACTGGTGAAGACCAGTAAGAGAACTAGACTACTTTTATAATAGAGGAGAAATCACCAAGGTTAATTGTATTAACCAGTGACTGAGGAATCTCAGAAGAAGGAAGCCTAGAATATCCTAGTTGGGTGTTCAGACTGTTGAGGTTTATGATAATGATGATTCAGAGAGGGGAAGTGTTCAAGGAGGTCTGGTCCTCTTTTAATACTTTGAAAGGTAAATATAACCTTATATATTTAAAATTTCAGTAATGATGTATGCTTACCATTACATTTTATCATTATGGGTTACAGCAGGTTGTCTCATGTATAGCTCTTGAGACTGCGCTACACGGTTCTACAATATAATTATAATGCATTTTGTAGTCCCATGGTACTTGTCAAATACTCAGGGGCTGACAATCTCTTTGTTGGGTGTTGAGAAAAGTATAATAGGATCAGCTCCCCTTTTCACTATTGACTCCTTTGTGTGCCTTAGTAAGCCTCCCAGACTAGTTGTTAGAATCAGTTGGTCCTCACCTAGTTTCACCATCTTCTGTGCACCTTCATCCCCTCTTCCCTTCAAGTCAATTCCTTCATAGCCTGGTATCCAGTATAGCATAACTGGGAAGGTTGTTGTTATGTGGTATTGTAATATTTGTAGGCTCCACACTAGGTATCGTAGGGAAGTAGGTTGTAGAGGTCTTGCTAGTAAGTCCAAAGCTGAAAGGCTATCAATAAATATTGCTAGTGATGAGAATGTATCAGGGTTCTCTGCTACAGTTTCTCTAATTCTAACCAATGCTATTCTTAGACTCATGACTTCCATTGTGTAAGTAGGGATTCCTGTTGAAGGTCTGTATGCAAGGCTTATTGCATAATCCTCTGGTGCGGCCACTGCACCCCCTCTGATCCCTTGTACAAAATATTTCTTCTGTAAAGACAACACAGGCCCCTCTAGTCTTCTTGTCCTTCATCTGTTCCTCTGTTTTCTTCTTGACCTCCTTTCTGTCTTGTCCTTTCTTGATAATTGTCCATTTTGTTGTTTGCCAAGGTGGGTTTGGGTACGGATAAATGGTCTCAAACCCATTGGTATCTGGGACTATCAAATCACTTTTCCTTAGGATGGTGTGAATGGAACTTGGGTGAGATGACGGGTATGCGAGTAGTTCTCCTTCTAGGATTTTTCGTGTCGGGTGGGAGCTGGGTGCCGTTAACCGTTTGTGGATGAAGTTGTGCATGCTTCGAATTGCTAGGTCTTTGAACAAGTCCAAAGCCGCATCATGTAACATAATATCGACCGGTAATTTCTTGAACACCCCTGGTCCCAAGCATGATGCTGCGTTCTGTAAGTTTCTAAGAAAGTTTTCGGGTTCGGATTCCGCTGCGGGTGTTGAACCATGCTATGCATCCAAAGAGGAGGTGGAGCTTCAGTACCATATTGATGAACTTCTTTATTTCTTATGGAATTAATCCCCAGTAGCATCAATTTATCCGGCTCAGTTGAACTCGTGTTGCTTCGCCTTGTCTCTTCAGCTGGTATAAGTGAGGTTTGAACATCAGTTTTGGGTCGAGCCACAGGCCCAGCCATCGTAGTTTGGTTTTGGGTACAAGGACTTGGTCGCCAAAAATTAAGTTTGGGTTGGAGTGCCCTCTATGGGTGAAGTGCAAGAGTTGGGCTTTCTTTTTATCCAAGATAGCTCCAGAACAGGGCCAGGCATGGTCATGTTACAGTCAGTATGTACTGCTACTTACCAAGCTGACATGTGTTTACAGATGAATGTGTGTACTGTAGCTGAGAAGCTCTCACGTGTAAATCCATAAGCTGCTTTGTGCAGGAATTTCAGACCAAGTAAATTTTTTGATTGGGTTTGAAAGTCATTTCTCTATCTTCATATCAAGTCGCCATTGAATCCCATCATGGCTATCACTAAACCAGTGGAAGGTAACTGGGAATCAGCAAGATATCTTATGATCCTCGTATACGTCAACTGATCATTTTGCTTCCTCTTCCGCTATCCTACGTCTTTCTTCGACCGATCACCAACTCACTCGCACTCATCTAGACATCACGGCCTCCAATATCAACGAAGAGATCAATACCGAACGCAAGTCAAAGAAACAACAGCATCGGAAAGAAAAACCATGGGACACCGATGATATAGACCATTGGAAGATTGAACCGTTCGAAGTTGACAAAGACAAGTTCAAGCCTTTCACGGAGGAGAGTAGCTTTGCGACACTTTTCCCTAAATATCGAGAAGTCTATCTGAGGGAAATTTGGAGTCATCTGACCAAAGTCCTTGACAGTCATGTAAGCTCCTTGAGTACCTTCGTTAATTATTGGCTAGCTTATCATCAATGAGCATTGATTTAGGGAGTAGCGTGTGTTTTGGACTTGGTGGAGGGATCCATGACGGTCAAAACCACGCGGAAGACGTTTGACCCTTTTATCATCCTCAAAGCTCGAGACCTGATCAAGCTCCTCGCACGCAGCGTACCTATCACTCAAGTCAGCCATCGCACTACTTTTTTTTTTCCTGCTTTGACCACATCACCTCAACATCTTATTCAAAGCTTGGCTCCAACATTCTTCTAGGCAGTCAAGATCCTTGAAGACGATGTGGCGTGTGATGTGGTGAAGATTGGTAACATCATCCGAAACAAGGAGAGATTTGTGAAGAGACGACAACGGATTTTGGGCCCCTCAGGTAGTACACTCAAGGTTGTCATCTGATCAGCTCAGGTTCCCTATGTTCCTTCATGTCTCTTGAGCTTGTCTTGATGATACTGACCTACTTCAACCTGTCTTTTCGAAACCTTGTCAGGCCATCGAGCTCTTGACGGGATGTTACATCTTGGTCCAAGGGACGACAGTATCAGTCATGGGGCCTTACAAAGGACTCAAGACAGTTCGCAAGATTGTGATTGATTGCATGAAGAACATCCATCCAGTCTATCACATCAAGGTCAGCTTAATATCTCTGCCCACTGACATATGCACAGCTTCGAGTCTGACAAGTTTTGATAATGAGCAGGAACTGATGATCAAACGCGAGTTAGCGAAAGATCCTAAGCTTGCGAACGAGAACTGGGACCGATTCTTACCCAACTTCAGTCAACGTAAAAAAGCTAAACAACAAAAGTCCAACTCATCTTTGACCAATCCTGAGCCTTCGTCTAGCAAGCCAGTCAATGAGCCATCTTCACAGATCGAGGCTTTCAGAGCACAACAGAGGCGGCCTGAAAAGAAGAAATATACACCTTTCCCTCCGCCTCAACTACCAAGCAAAGTTTGCCATTTTGTTTCTTTTCCTCGTTTCATGATACCCTTGTAGTCTCTGAGCGAAGCTGTGTCTACCAGGTCGATCAACAACTAGAATCAGGTGAATACTTCCTCAAATCACGTGAGAAGAAGGCGATAGTGGATTCCAAACGGAAAGAAGGTCAAGACGCAATCAGTAATCTACGAAAGCTCAACAAGCAGACCGTCTTCCTTCCACCCGAGGAGAAGCAACCTGCACGAGTGAATCCAGTGGTCAAGAAGCTCGAGGAGCAAGAGTTGAAGAAGCGCAAATCTAGTGAGGACAAGCAACAAGCCATGGGTTCGGCAAAAAAACGAGCGATGGTGATGGACGAAGGTCGGCTGGCGCGGATGGAGGGACGTTGAGTGATAGGAAGGGTAAAGATCGGATCTAGTTTAAGGTGCATCATGTAGGCCTCGCAGTTTTTCTTGTGGCGATGCATGTCAATCCACCACTTCACCGCATCTCCATGTCGCATGTAATGCATTGACTTGAAGGCGTTTAAGGGAATACAGGTTCAGGTTATTATTATTATCTTCTTTCGGCAATTCCTTGTCAGTGTACTCCTAGGCGACAGGTTAGGTTCATGAGTGTTTCCAAGACGAGGGGGTGCCTTGGAGTGCAGCAGGGGAACGAAGTGAAAGAGAATGGAGTTGAGAGTGACGTCATGACGACCTTCTTTGGTTCCCAGATTAGCCATTAGCAAGCTCTCAGTAAATCCATGTACCACCTGTCCTCAAATACACCAAGCTGAGGATGACTACATAGTCTCTAATGACAAGAGAGAGAGAGAGCTGGTTCAAGCAGTGCTATAGTCTACCTCAACTAAAATAAAAAAAGTACACCAGTACTCTCAGTAACCTCTGGCTCGCTCTGATTTGACTTGATTGGCTAGTTTTGACATAAATACACAGAATGTGCTCAGTACTGTCTACCGGTACCCCATCTCAGCCAGCGATCTCGGTCAATGTCCAGCTGCCCCGGCTCAAGGTCAGTCAGTCTCTCCCTAACCACTTTCAGCATCTTTCATCTCGGCATCACTTCCATAGTACTCGCTTCAGTTTGACTGACAGAAGATCACCAACATGCCGCTTGTACCAGGCTGGCGTCACAACTGTAGTTATCGGCTCGTTCGTACACTCCATCACGTCCGAAACACTCGAGTTCATTGAAGATGGCATGCTAGTCTTTGATCCCGCCGGGCGCATCATTGGACTCGAAAAGCAACGGAAGTCAGACGAGGACTGGAGCCGAAAGAGCGGCGTTCTCAAGTCTTTGGTGGACCGTCAATGGGCCGTCAATGGTGATGAGCGTCTGGTTCGGTTTGTACGCTTACGGACGGGCGAGTTCCTCATCCCTGGGTTCGTCGATACCCACACCCGTTCGTCTGTTTCTGTTCTTCACTGTGTTCTTGGAGTACAGTACATCATGAGGGCTCATATAACTCGAGGAATCATTCCATTCTCAGATGCTGTGCAGTATCCAAACGTAGGTATTGGACAACAATACGAACGTGAGTGAAACAGAGCCAAGTACGAGGAAACGGTGACTGCGACAGTCGACGATACTGATCGCCAGTTCATATCGTTTTTTGCTCCTTCGGGTACGATAGTGCTTGGATGGCTCAAGAACGTAACGTTTGCCGAAGAACAGAAATACGCTTGTGAAGCTTACGCAAGGCGGATGTTTAGCAAAGTGGTGCGTAGACTCTTGAACATGGGCACGACGACTTGTAGCTACTTCAGCTCGATCCATCTCTCGGCAGCAAAGGTGTTGGCGAGCGTTTGTCTTGAGGCTGGTCAACGGGCTTTGATTGGGAAGTGTAATGTGAGTCACGCTGCCCGTGATCCTAGTTAGTTTTTCGCTCAACTCTTTTTGGATTGGTATCATCTTGTGCACAGATGGACCGCAACGACGCGTTCGAAGCGTACAAGGAAGAATCAGTGGAACACTCAATCCGGGATACGATTCAACTCATCGACTACGTCCAACAACATTGCACCACTGAATCTGAACAACCTTATTCATCACTCACCCCGCCCTCTTCTACCCGCAGCGCAAGTAAACTCTCGGTGAAGGAGGAGGACAGACAAACAGGTGAACCCGAGGGACACCAACTCGCGCTCGTTCAACCAATCCTCACACCTCGTTTCGCGATCTCCTGCACCGACGAGCTCTTGGACAGCCTGGGAGAACTGCTCGAAGCGGATCCAAGCTTGCGGCTTCAAACACATCTTTGCGAGTCGAAGTTTGAGATCGCGCACACGCTAGCACTTTTCCCGGGCTACAAAAGTTATACAAGCATCTACGATCGTTTCAATCTCCTCACCTCACGCACTATTCTCGCCCACTGCGTTCATCTCGAGGAAGCCGAACTCGCGCTTGTGACACAACGTGGATGTGGTTTGAGTCATTGTCCGAGTTCAAACTTTAACCTCAAGTCTGGCATCTGTCCGGTCAAGAGCTTACTCGAGCAAGGCGTACAGAAGATTGGTTTGGGTACCGACGTCTCTGGTGGTTACGGGATCGGGATTCTGAGCAGTATTCGAGACGCCACAGTGGCAGGGAAGGCAATCAGTTTTAGAACCGAAACTGATACGAGCTCGCTTTCCATCGCTAACTTGGTATATTTGGCTACGTTGGGAGGTGCTAGAGTATGTGGGTTGGAGGATCGGATTGGAAACTTTGTTGTCGGGAAAGAGTTTGATGGGCTCTTGATACAAACTGGAGCATGTAAAGCAACCGATGAGATGACTGTGATTGAAGATTCAGTTGAAGATTGGATCCCATTTAGTTCGAACATATATGAGGAAGGAATGAATCCAAACTTTTTTATTGATGAGTTTGATCCAAAGCTTAATCTGGAGAGATTATTGGAGAAGTTTTTGTTTGCAGTCAGTCCTTTTATATCATCATCCTTTCTACTCTTTTTTCTTTTCTTAAATTTTCTGAACAAGATCAGTAAGAGCTCAATACTGCTGTTTTTCTTGGGGTGGTATACATACATTATTGATTTCAGGGCGATGATCGCAACATTGGTAGTGTGTTTGTGAAAGGAAGAGTGGTAGGTGGGGTAAGACCAATCTAATTTTATTATTATTATTATTCTTGGCAGATGATCTGAATTTTATCATCAATGGACAAAGAAGCATTTGAGTTGTACATGTCAATATCAATATAAAAGAATTTCAAGTTTAATCAATTTTAATCAACTTGTAAGAAAATGAGGATGAGAAATGATTGAGTATATGTTATCTTGATTCTTTGATCAATTTTTTACTTGACATGGGCTTAATTTTAGTATATTATTGACATCACTAGAATTTAGATTGTGTGTAGTATTAGCTAAACATCAAGGTGGGGTTCCAAGAGTGCCAAGTCTTAAATTTCCTGGGGGTTTGGTAGACCCCCCATAAAAGGGACTAAAAAGAAGGAGTTTGTAGTTACAATATGACTAGCCCAACAAAAAGAGTTGTATAGACTGTGGAATGTCAAAACAAAAGCACTTATAAAAAAAAATAACCACCCTTGAGGAGGGTTGCAGGTTACTTTGGCCGCGTACAATATTTGTTACAGCCAAAAGCCAAATATCGAATGCCTGAGCGCTGTAGAGTCCGAATTTAACAAACTTAGGGGGAGATTCACGATTAGCAGATTAACACGAGTCAGATTTTGACACATCAGGTCTAATTTTCTACCCTCGCCAGCTTCAGTGGACAGACTCAATTCAGCTTCACACTCTGGCCCGTTCCAATCTCGCCATGGCTATCATCAAGGCTATCACCAAGCCTGTCTTCCGGTGCTTCAAAAAAGTCGAACGATTCGCCGACAAACTCACAGGCCGCGCCGGACCCGTCTTCATTGGACTGGCTGCAATCCTCATCAGCATCGCCACCGTCACCTTCTGTCAGTTTACCGAGCTCAACCGGGGGTTGAGCCCCAGACGACTATGAAACTCTTCAGACCACTGACGGCCCTTCTCGCTCGCCGACCTACCCACATCCAGTTGACGTTATCTTCTCGCAGTCATTTCTGAAGCCCGAAACCAATCCATTGGTTTCTTTACTCGGCCTTGCCTTCAGTCTCTATCTGATCGTCTGTCTCGTCTTTCATTACTCGATGGCTTGTCTTACACCACCTGGATCGCCCCTAGACACCCACCCGATCGATTCCACCACCCATCGACTCCCGTCCTTTGCGATCCTGAGTTGTTTCTCAGGCTTAATCAACCGGTTCACGGGAGCAAATCGTGCTCGGGCTAGCCGTCAGCGGACGATTGCTGCCATGAAGGCTGCCGTCCGGTCTAGTTCTGCAAGACCAAACTCGCGATCAAGCTCAGCTCAGCCGGCCGCGAGACTAACGATTAGTAATCTCGAGCCACCTGATCAAACCTCTCGACAGTCTTCCACCAGTAGGCCTTCGTCCAGCCATTCCTCCGTGCCTGTTACACTGCCTCGTCGGTGTGCTAAATGCTTCGCAAATGGAATCACCGGCCCGAACGGGATGGAAGGACCTGTGAAGCCCGAGCGAGCGCACCATTGTCGGATCTGTGGCGTCTGTTGGCTAAAATATGACCATCAGTCAGTAACCTGTCCTTTGAAGCCTCCAGCGAATGGTCATTTGTCCCATTGAACACCACCTGCCTTCCCTCCATGACTGTCTCCGCAGTTGTCCATGTGAGTCCTACTAGTCCGGAACTGAATTACCTTTCCTAACCCAATCAATCACGCGTGCTAACCCAACACACTTTTTTACCATGTTCTTTATTTTCTTACTTTGTCCCTCCTGAATTGATTAGGGATTAACCAATGCGTTGGCTTGAGGAATGAGCGATACTTTGTCCTCTTCTTGTTGAGTCTGCTATTCATTTTTTCTCTGATGACTATCTAATGAATGATCTGCAAAGTAGTACGCTAAGATCCTCTTCTATGTCCGCATCTATATACACAATCTCTCAGAATATACATGTCGGTGTCTACCACATGGGTCGCAATTTTGGGATGGGCGTCGCTTCTCGAGAGCATGGATTTCTCTCTTGAGGTGAGTGAAGCTCGAAGATGATCCCATTTCAACGACTCAAGCTGAATAAAAGATTGAACGTTTTGATATCCTAGTGGGCTTACTTTACCCCTAGAGTGTTTGTCATCCTCACTTGGGTTCTTGCCCTTGCTATCGGGATGACGGTCGGGATCATGGCAGCTTGGCAAATTGCTTTGATCGCGCGTGGCGAAACTAGTGTAGAGTCCACTGATAATGGTTAGCTTTCCCTTCACTTGTTATCCTTTTCTTGTCATTCTGTATGACCAAAGGAGCTTCATGAATTTTACAAAATAAAATGAAAGATTTTTGCTGCAGATTCTGACCTGGTTTGACCTCTCCCTCTCCGGCCTGCAAAAGAATACTATAAAAAGCTGATAGCAAACCAGGGCATGGTAACTCAGCCGACTAGCCTCAGCTCGCCATGATCACCACCGGAAAAGACTGCTAACGTAGTATACGGGTCATCCCTTGCAGAACTTCAATAATCCGTTTGATCTCGGTGTTCGAGCCAATTTCGAACTCTTTTTCAACACTGGCCCAGGACGTCGATATTGGTTTACCGTCCTCATCCCCTGGCCCATCCCGCCCAGTTTGGACGGTTGGAATTGGCCTAAACGAGCCGGATGGGAGGCGAGCGCGGTCGCGTTTGCTGACCAGCTAACGGACGAAGAGGATCAGGATTCTGAGGAGTCTGATGACGGGTAGCATTCCTAAACCGAACTCTATCAAACATACGACGGATCCATTTTAGCTGGTGTAATGTGCGTGGTTTAAACCCATCTCGCTATCACCGTTTCAAACGGTACCCAGTAGCTGTTATTTCAAGTTTAAGAAGTAATCATAAGCTTTCAAACGTAGCAGGTCCGATATGCTTGTAAAGAATGCAAAGAGGCGAGGCAATGTATAACAGATCATTTTTCGCCATGGACACTCTTAGACGCAACACTCTTCACCCCGATACCGTCTTTAAAACCCTACTCACTGACTACTACACCTCTCTTTCTTCCATTTTGCAAGTGCCATGTTGAGGTTTTCTCTGTCAATCCTCCGATTGTACAAAGGTACATGCATCTTCCTTTTCATTTTGTATGAGTTATCTGACGGGGGGAGTCTTTTTATCTGTCTCGGTTGCTGTTTTCTGATTCAATGTAGCTATCCTTGTTTTCAATCAGTCTTCTGTGGAGTCAATCCAAGATTTGGCGTTGTTCAGGGTTCACAATAGTGTCATTTGCATAAGGAACATCCAATGACTCATCGGACATTCAGTTGCCTATGAAATTCATGTGTGTGTGATCTTCCCTTGTCTATGCAGAAACTATCTTCAACCAGACTGAAGTTGACTGAGTAGATTTGATTTCTGGGTTGGAGTGAACATTGAGGATTTTGTAAAAGAATTCATGTGAGAGTTTCTTTCATGCCTCCCACAAATTCTGTTAAGGCCGGTTGTTGCACAGTCACATCACAGGCTGTGATAAGCTCACCTGCAGTTTACTTCTTAGTCTATGTCTACTATAGCTTTAGGTAGTAATTTAGCCTGTAGGCTGAATTCTTTTTTTTGAAAAATTTTTGAGTGTTGTGTGTCCTTTGAGAATTTAGGACTTTTTTG
>KI576716.1:910-18171 GCA_000500245.1 Cronartium ribicola 11-2
AAATCACAAAAAATAGGTACTACTACTGTAAATGAAAGGTTCCATGATGAAAACCAATGATGTAAGGGTTGTTTAATAATGTAATAGTGTTTTACTATCCCCTATTCTTGTGCTAGCCCCTCAGTAAGTCCACTATTATACTACCGTCCATTTTGGTGCACCACAGTGCATAGAATAACTTTAAAGAGTCAGAAGGCTACTCTGAAATTCTGAAATGTAACAATAGAAGTCCTTCTGCACAATGGACTCTTGACCTCACCCAATCTTTAACAACATAATTTTCAGTAGTCTTAAATTGACAATTCATATAGAGCTACCAGTTCCATTTCTAAAAAACACTAGCAAAAAAATAATGTATTCTGCTCAAAATAAAAAATTCAATGTATTACAAAATTCTCTGGAGGGCAGTGAGCATGGGAAAAACCCCCAAAAAAGAATTTGCTATATCCTCTGGTACTTCCTTTTCACACTGCCTATCTTTTCATATTTGTAGGAATTTTTGGTTTGTGATCTACTAACAAAATTTGTTCATGTGCATGGGATGAGCCTTGTAATATCTTGCTCAATTCCAGGGGCAGAAACTCAAAATTTGTCCAAAAAGGAAGGGCATTGATTGACTAGGCTTCAGATGGCGATAGCTTCCTTGTTTCAGGGGAGATTTTGTGAAATTTTGAGCTCAAATGAAAGCCACACCTCCCCTGTACCTTTTTTTTTTGTTGAGGGGTCTACATCATAGCCTTGAAATTAAATAAACTATTTATGTATCAATGCTGAATTATATATTGACAAATGGACATGTCCTTTTTGAGGAGATGGTGTTGGGCTTTTAAAAATAATGTAGAGGCACAATGTGGCTTTCATTTTTGCCAAAAATCCATAAAATTGTCCCTGAAACAAGGAAGCTATGGCCATCTGAAGCCCAATCAATCAACCTTTAGAATTGAACAAAATTTGGGTTTCTGCCCCTGAAATTGAGGAGGATATTACAGATGCTCATCCCATGTACATGAACTATTTTTTTTAGTACATTGAAAACCACAAAGCCTAAAAATAGGAAAGTGAAAATGTCTGAGTTGTTTTCGAAGACCTGGTGAAGTATTCAATGGTACGTTAAGTGTGAGGAAAGGTAACCTGCAGCTCTATGAAAGAAGCTGACCTGGTGAAGTACGCAATGGTACATTGTGAGAAGCGGCCGTGTTGATAAGTGCAATGGTGGTGCCATCTGCTTCCTTGAATACAACTCTACTCGCTGATAGTCGGATGGCTGAAGCGTGATTTGCTGATGGGTACAACCAAATGAACGAGGCCTCAAGTTCTTTGGTAGACGGCTCATCTGATCGTGTCGCGGCTGAGGCGGATATACTAGGGAGCTTTGCGGGTACTTCTCCCTTCCACTGGCTGAGTCAAATATGGTTGGTGATCCACTCCCTTTGTAGATGCTCATTTTCCAGCTTCTTAAAACAAGCATCAGGAGAGTGGTTGACACCAAGACACTTCCTCCTGGTGCACTTACCGGGAAACTTGGTTCGGGAGACAGCACTGGCTTTGTGGGCGTGATTGATGGTGGGTTTTTCAGTGGTGGCACGATTCCCGCGTAGCATAGCGACAGTGGACAGGCGCTTTTTTAGAGCAGTAACTACTTCATCATAGTTGGAGATTCCACGGTCGGCAATCGTTTTGGCGTCTTCAAAGTGTGCGTCATTGAGGGAAATTAAAAGTTTGTTGCCAAGGTCATCGTCGGTAATTGTTCCTCCGGTGTCCCTGAATTTGGTGGCAGCAATCTGAAAGGTCTCGAGGTGCAATAACAAGGGAGTTGAAGGAGCTTGGACGATGAGGGTTAACGCTCGTTTGAGTAGTAGCCGTCTCTCATTCAATCATCCAGTGTGATGTTCTTTCATGGCTAACCACAATTTGGCCGGCATTCTTGACGTTTTGGGTCCTTTAGTGGAGTAGATGGTTATTTTCGATTCGAACCTAGTGCAGTTTGTCGAGTCCATCTGCTGTAGGATCCAGACTGTTATGCACTTTCTTGCCACCTCGTGGACGATGGAGCCTTCTTCATCCTTGATATCATCGGAGTCGAGATATTCGGAGTAATAGAGAGAGTCCAAGCCATTTCTGATTTCTGATGACCAAATAAAGTAATTAACATCACTTAAAAGGCCTTTGGGAGAAATATTGCTCAGGGCTTGATTGACATAAACGGCCTGAAGCTGCTTAGCCGTTCCTTGCATGGCTGGTTGAGTTGGTGGCTTCGACATGTTGATTTGGAGTGTAGGTGATATATTCAGAGCTGTTTGATTGCCCTCTTCTTCTTCGGACTCTGAGTTATGTATGGATGATGGGAGTGAGTTTACTGATGTTGAAAATAAATCAGGGATGTTCATTCAGGATGGGTGGATCAAAAAAATTGTATCTCTCGCTACCATGAAAATGTCTGAGTTGTTTTCAAAGACCTGGTGAAGTACGCAATGGTACATTAAGTGTGAGGAAATGTAACCTGCAGCTCTATGAAAGAAGCTGACCTGTGAGGGGTTCAGCGGGTGATGGACGAGAGCAGGGGATAAGGTGAGCTTATACACTCTATGCGGTCTAAGGATTGATAACACGGTTTTCTCTTTCCAAAGACAAAGGTTCATTACCTGGTGAAGTACGCAATGGTACGTTAAGTGTGAGGAAATGTAACCTGCAGCTCTATGAAAGAAGCTGACCTATGGCAACAATGGAGTAGAATACATCTTAATCAGAGAGAAACAATCATGAAACTAAGGGGTAATTCTCTACCTGTGAGGGGTTCAGCAGGTGATGGACAAGAGCAGGGGATAAGGTGAGCTTATACACTCTATGCGGTCTAAGGATTGATAACACGGTCTGAGTGATAAAAGGTGTTATTAGCTCGAAGAGTGAGAAGATATTGATTTAGCCAAACTAGAAAGTCAGAGAGGAAGGAATGATGACAGAAGTGAGTGAAAAAGTTTGAGGGTAGGGGGTACGTACTCTCTCTTTCCAAAGACAAGGGAAAGAGAAAGTCCATGGACCGTACGACTATATATAAGTTTGAATCCCCCTCTTTTGGTTCTCTTGGGGTTTATCCTGTCGAGTAAGTATTCCGTGTACATAGCTCAATATGCCTCTTTCTCGATGTGTCTTTCCCAGTGCATGTTTCATTCATTCGGATAAATCATGTCTTTCTCCTTATGGCTTTTCTACTGTATTGTTCTCTGTGGTATGTGTAATGGGTTAAGTATTATTCTATTCCCTTCATTCGTTGATTGGACACCAACAGAAAGGCTATGCAGCCTGGAGATGCAGTTCTAGAGAATACAACAAATAGCTTGTTGGAATTTTTCCCACCCTCATTGGCCTCCAGAGAATTTTTTAATTTATTGTATTTCTGATAGAGTAGTAACCTTGAACCCAATACAATTCTACACATTTTAGCTCCTTATTTCCTTTTTGAACTCTTAAACCAAGAACTACACCTGCTAATTATTTAACCAGAAGCTGCTCAACCACCCTAACTTTACCTAGCAACCCTTAAATCCACCCAAAATCTTGGGTCTAGAAACTTTCACATGCAATATTTCCTAAAATAGTATGACCATGCAAATAAGATAATTATCATGTGATGATGCACTGGCAATCCCCAGCAGCGGTTCCAGCCATGATTAAATAGCTCCAGAACTCCTTCCTAGAGAATCAATAATTTTAGTTGACCCCCTTAAGGTACTTTTATGTATAATCACCTTCTAAGTATGCCATCAGGCCTTGGATCTATGGAAATTACTATAAAATAAAGTAAAACAGCTAAGAAAATTTTGAACAGGCCAAAGAAAATTGAAATTCAATGAGGAATTGTTTCCCATGACTTTTTTTCCCTAATACCTTGAATATTTGATATAGAAAGTGAGTCTAGAAGGGTCAAAAACAAAGAAATAGGAATAATTGTGGTGATTACAACAAGTGAAAAGTGATGTAATGACACTTTGATAACCTCTTTACTTGTGCTCTGAACCCTCTGTACTGCCAGTATCAGGGTTATTCCCATTTTGTTGTATCACAGTAGAGAGCAGGACAATGATCTGCACTTGTCAAGAATGCTGAGAAACCATTGAGACTGACACTTGAAGCATTGGCTTGCATTCCAGAATCTCAAACCAAGAAATGCTGTGGAAAACTACAAACAAAAACACAGTCTCATGGGCAACAGGATCAGACACAACAGTCTAGGCGGGCGCAGAGCCTGGCACAAGACAGGCAGACAGACCTAGGTGGGAATGGACAAGAGACAAATAATTGAATGATAATTTTTGGTGAGCACAAGATGACACAGAGAATGAACACTAGAAAGAACAAAAGAAAACACAACAGTAAAAACTAAACACCTGTGGACAGTAGTTCAGGACATGAGATCAAAAAGCTGATAAAGCCTAGGAGGAGAGTACTGTACAAACCTGACCAGACAAAGAGAGAGAAGGTGAGAGGGAAGAAAAACACCAAACAGACCAGAGAAATAGAAACAAGAGACAGTGCAAACCTGTGGGCAACAAAGGAGCAGGTCCACAAAAGGCATATGAGTTGATAGAGGAGGAAAGAAATGCAGGAGAGAAAAGGCCAAAAACATGTGGTACAATACATACACCATCAAACTTGGCATACATACAACCAAAAAAAGACAAACTCGAGAAAAAAAAAGGCTTGAGAGGAATATGGAAAGGCTTTGAGAGAATTCACATTAGGATTCAGACAGTAGAGTACTTACTGATTCTTTTTGGTGAGGAAAAAAATCAGAAAAAGGGGGAAGAGAAGCAGGGTATCAAAGTACATCCAGAGAAGTCCACCCCCTGTCTTCACAACAACCTCACTTCCCAAAGTAGCTATCACAAAATTCCACCCCTTGATTACCAATTAAACCTTCTCCCAAAGTAGTGTATGTACTGCATGGTACATGCCCTACCAACCACAATCCCAAAAGACACCAAGCCCAAACAGGCACAAGCCATTCCCAAAGAAGGTAAGACTTCCATTACATACTCCACTTACTATCAGTTCAGTGTCGAGTTGGTTTTGAAAGAGACACCAGGATTAGATAATCCCAACAATGTCATCTGGTGGAGTTTTTTGAGAGGATGCAAGATAGGCTTCCAGAAACTAGGGAGAAAATGCAAAAGCAGGTAATAGGTTGTATAATGTTTTCTGTTTGGATGCAAAAGTTGTGAGAAAGGAAGGCTGGTAGATACACAGTGCATAGGGGCTGTCACAGAACTGCACACCCAACACATTTTCCTGGTTTCTGCTAAGGTAACCCAGGAAAGGCAACTGGATTATTACCTAGTTCCAAACCTTGAAGGAAGCATCCAAGAATACCTCAAATGCTGCCATCCAAGGTAAAGGCACTGGTGGTTCTATTCCCATACTTGGGTTGGCTTATCACAGGAGTTTTCACTTGGTTAGGGTTGAAAAATTTCCTCCATTCATGGTGCAACTATATCTTTACCAGTTTCTCTGGCCAAGATTTTGACCACCAATTCTGTGATCAACACCAACTCTCTCACCATTGGCATATAACCAGTTTCAACCCAACCCCCCATGTGGCCAAAAAGTGTATACTTCCCAGAGCACCTAGTAGGTATGTTGTTGCTCCTTGTCTTTGGCACAAGCCCACTTGAATTTGGGACATGGTCCAAACTGTCCTCATCAGATAAACTTTGGTGGGTCCTGTGTGTTTCTCAAGAGGAAGTCATTGGATCCATGAGGGTCACAAACAATGGAGGCACTGTATTTGACATCAATGCTGACACCTGTCTGGATTAGATATATATTCCATGGGTTGAGGTAGGTGAGTTAGCTGGTAATGTGACCCAGGCCAGCAAGGCTGGTACACACTTCTCACAAGTTTGGCCTCCTCCCACTGAATGTGTGAAGGGTAATTGAGGAGGTGAGTGCCTATGGAAAGTACTTGGAGTGGGCATAATCCAAAGACTTGTAAGTTAAATAAATTCATGTGTGGACAAAAAGTGAAATGGAGCATTTAAAACTGGAACAAGTGATTGATTGATACAGAATCTATCAGGAGTGTACAAAGCTCTCTATATATATATACAGCATAACTTTGGGACTTGGTGTACTTTTTGCACAGGCAAGCAAATTACAAAGAGAGAAAGAAACAACAGTTCTGGTGATTAAAGGTGAGTAGTCAACTAAACAATAAGGCTGTGAGAACTCAATTCTTGAGCTGGATCAGTGAGAGTTCAGGTAACATACACATGTGTGTTGAGTATTAAGGACATGTGTAGTTCCAACAAAGGTCTCCCCCCCTGAGCCCGGTGCAACCAACAAGTTTCTTGGAAAGAAAAAGCGGGATGCAACACCAAACCCAAAAACAAGCTCAAGATTAAGATCTACACCAGAGAGGCTCACGCAAACCTTCCTATACCCAGCTCCGTAGAAAAAGTTTCTTAGAGGACTCATACGGCCCTTGTTGTATATGGTGGGATTGATTTGCTGCATAAGTATCAAATCCCTATGTATTATTTATGCTTAAAAAACACAGGTCAGGGAAAGGCTTTTGAACCACAAACACTGCCTAAAGCCTAACTTTAGGTCGGTATTGACCTCCAAACCTATTCTTGGAAAATGGTGTTCCTACGACCTACGAGTGAGTTTTGACGCTTTCTCCCTAGTTCAAGACCTGCTACTGGAGTCTCATACAAAGCAGGGGTTGTATGGCCGAGGAAGGTGTGTTGGTGATGCATTGGGGTAAAATATATGCTGAAGGATTCCTTGGCAAGAGGAGGTGCTGAGCTGTGGGCGTGTTCAAAGCTGGAGAATACTTGAGGTGGTATAGACCGGCAGATACCTAAAACCAGATAACCTTATCTCACTTGATATGCGGATATACAAGACCAGTAGTATATACACAAAGTTTCTAGCTTTGAACCCCTCTGTTTCTGACACTCCTGCTGGAGTGCTTGGATTATGCATGTCCATGAATGAAGTACTTCCCTCAATACAAGCCAATCAAGCTGGTTTATCACTTGCTCTGAATGAAATGGCGGCGCTCGCGAACTGACCCAAGTTTCTCGAACCGGCATACTGATGCGGCATTCTGCGCCAGGTCAGGCTATAGCGTAGTGATTGACTTTGAAGCAAAAAACTGTAATACATATCTTAAGCATTTAGCCAAACGACTCTTTGCACTACAAAATCACCTAGCTAGTATTAGCTATCACAGGTCGTAATGCCATGAACCGCCGCTAATGAATGCTCCTGAATTTTCCCTTTCCTCCCTCCTCCCTTTCTTTCAAGTACAACAGTACAGCAAAAAAAGTAGTACAAAAAGAAAAAAGAACCACTGATGCAGAGAGACATTCCCGTAATCAATACATTGGAGGAGCAGGTCCACAAAACGCATATGAGTTGATAGAGGAGGAAAGAAATGCAGGAGAGAAAAGGCCAACGACATATGGTACAATACATACACCACCAAACTTGGCATACATACAACCAAAAAAAGACAAACTCGAGAAAAAAAAAAGGCTTAGGAGGAATATGGAAAGGCTTCGAGCCAGGTCTTGACCCACCGGACTTCAGCCTTATGTACCTTCCTGATATTCGACGGCTCTGCATCCCCTGCCCCATTCTCATCCCAATGATGTACTCCACCCTTGATCAACCGATGCTCCTTCCCTTTCCCTATCTGCTTCCTAGTAGGAGAATGAGGTGTAGCATACAGCCATGGATCATCAGATCCGTCGATATAAGCTAGTCTAGGCGCTGTGAGGTCGAAGTCTCCATATTGGTTTATCATCGACACGTTCGGCCATCTTGGTATCGCTGAAAATACAGAGAACAGAATAACTTAGTACATAGAGAGAAAGAGGAAAAGAGAGAAAATAGAGAGACTGACCAGATCCGAAAGCAAAACGACAGACTCTAGAAGAATAATCTAAGTCTATCAATCTAGATACTAAACTTTCTTTCACCTCGATCGGAGGAGCACCTTGAAAGAAACCCCATTCTGTACAAACTTGCCACACTATCATATCATACCAAAAATGAACAAGCAGTAAAATATAAATATCAAAATAGATTGAAGTGAGAAAAAAAAGGAAACAAAATGGCTTACTCCACGATCTCCAACTTTGATCCAAACCTATAGCTCTATATCTTTCTGAATCAGATGTACCAAAACATTCATCTTGAGCTTTAAAAGGTAAACAATCGATTGTGACAGTGCTCCGAATGTAAGCTACATATCCCAAGAAACTATTGAGTGAGAAACCGTGACCACCGAGGGCAGTAAGGAATGACACAGGTAAAATGTCTTCTCCAAAGGAAGAATTTTTGGGTCGATCACGAAGTGCTTCACAAAATCGTTCAAAATTGTGTCCTCCAACTTCTGGGTCCCAATTCCGTTCTTGCCACGATCTACAGAATATGTCCGGAAGAAAAAAAAAAAACATTTAGATCTTAATCATCTGTTTTTTTTTTGGGGGGGGACCAACATCCGACTGACCCGAGGGGGGAAGCGAGTGTGTTAACGAAATCTCTATCATCGGTAACATTCGCGAGTCCGAAGAGTTCCTTAAGCATCCCGACTGTCTCACGGTTCCCAGACACTAGTACGCGGTCGATAGCCTTGGTAATCGCAATTAGAGGCTTGATACAATGTTGAGGCGCATGCAGTCTGATAGGTTCGTAGTACTGCCTGTTAAACCAAACCTATGTTAGCTAGCTCGAGAGTGAGAGAATTTGGGGTGTGACCACCAGACAAGCTCTCAACACGAAGAGATGGAGCGGAACCGCTGTGCTGGAACGAGGCAAGCTTGCTCTCTCGCGTGGGCGCTCGAGAGCCATTCTGTTGGTCAGGATGTGTACTGACGAATGTGACTTCTTAGCCAACGTGTGGACACGCTCCCCCGTCAAGAACAAAGAGGTGTACAAAGGGGCCACTTTGTACTCAATTTGCTTCTGACGAGGAAACGCAGACTCCACCGTTGAGTCCTCTCGAGGTTTGAGCGGGAGCGTAGGTTTCGACTTTTCGAAACAAACACTCCCTCCCTCCAGCTCCTGAGGGAAGGAAAAGATCAATCGTAAAGTACCGTACATACCAAAAATCAACTTGAGCATGAACCACTGCGCTAGAAGCTAAAGAGCCCCATATAAGGTCTGGATAGAGTTTCATCATGAAGGCTGCTTTAGCTCCAGCATAACTACCCCCATAACTGTAAAAAGACATAAACGAACAAGACCATAAGCTAAGTGCAGGAGAGGTAAGATTCATACAGATTGTTTCAAACAAAGAAGCCTACTAGATCCAAGGAGTATGAGGGGCTGTAAGATTGAGATGCTGAAATCCAGGTAAACAAAGACTTTTAGCAAAATAAGCGCTATCATCTAATGATTCTCGAGTATTAAGATATCGTAGTGAATCAACCGAAAGGTCCTCAAATGGAAAAGATCTTCCCTGTTGAAAAAAAAAACATCAAACCTGAATTCTTGCGGGCTAAAGAGAGATAGCAGAGGGGTTGAATTTACATAGTAACGATGTTCAAGGATGATTCCGATCCCGTTTGTGGCTTTAGCAAGGATAGCGAGGATGCCATGGTCTAGGAACGGTAATCGATCTTCTCCTCTTGTTTCTCCTCCATCAAGTAAGATCACTGGTCCACCAGTTTCATAATATGAGGCGTCGAACCAGAAGCGTTGGTTAAAGGTGTTGTTGACAAGACTGGTTGGACGGTGAGTGATGAGCTGAGAGAAGTTGTAGGCAGGATAGTTGTAGTTGAGCTGATTGTGGGAAGGATTATAAACGTCGGTCTGAAAGAGAAGCGGTCGTTCATGGTGATCTTGGTGTCGGTAGTGAGCCCTTCCGAGTGACAAGACGGGTGAAGGTGAGAGAGGTGTGAGGGGTTGAACGGCTCTGAGGCTAACGCTGAGGAGAATCAGGAACGTGTCCATCGGTGCCATGTTTGTGAGATGAAGTCACAGGAGTCTAACCTATGTCAATAATAGCTAGATCTTAAAAACTAAGTCACATCTTAAGTAATCCACTTCCGGTCCCATTTTCACACTCCAATCCCCTCCTCTCAATGCTCTCACTCAATTTGGGCCGTCAGTGATTTGATTGTAATTTCGACCCGGCCGCGTAAACACTCGGGGCTTGAAATTTAGACATTTGAATTTTTGAAGGTCTTGGTGATGAGATGAAGAAGGGGGATGTCAAGGATTCTGAATCAAGGGATCAATTCAGAATACGGGGAACTCTGGACCTCTCCTCAGAGGTCAAAGGATTTTTTTGAGTGGTGATGGGTCAGTGGGAAAAGCAAAAACTTCCCACCAAAAATCAGAGAAAAATCACTGGTACTTTGTGGGCTTAACTTAAGCTTGGAGAGTGTTGTGGATCATAACACTCTGATCAAATTGTGACTTGAAATAAAACATGCAAGCAATAAGATAGAAGTTGATCGCAATGATACAGTATTGTTACTGAAGCAACAAATATTTATTGTTATCACTTTGAATCATTTTGAGTGCATTTTGTTTCAAAGACACAATATAGTACCGCAGAAAAAAACCTTGTATTGAGAAAAAAGCAGTGGGAAGCAATGAGAACCAACCACAAAAAAGCTAGTAATTTCAGATCCAAAGCCAAACTTACATAAGTCCCTTGCTAGCATACAAGTCTGCCCCAGTGAGGAACTTATGTATGCTCAATTCCAGAATCATGGTGTGTGTCAGCCTTGGTATGTATCTTAATCAGGAGTAGAATTAACATGATCAAAGCTGCAAGCTATAAGGACATGATTAAGTGAGATATCATTTATCACAAAAATGCCAGGCCCAATCAGGAAAATTGGGCCAATAAAGGATGAGTATGTTAACCTCACCTTTTCTCTCTCTCTCTCTCTCTCTCTCTCTCTCAAGTCTGGAGGAGAAAACTACTCTAACAAAGTAGGGTTTTGTCAGTGCACACTCAGCACATCAGGGAATGGTAACCCAAATATAGTGGAGTGAAAAGTGCCCAAACACTATTAGTGTCTTGATCCTGAAGCACAGAAATTATCTAAAAAGGATGACACGACCAGACTTACCCTTCTTTTACTTCTAGGAGTCTGGAAATGTTGAGTTTGGAGAGTTATAGGCTATAGGAGAGGAATTTAGAGTAAGTTGAGAATGTAATAGGAACAATTGGTTGAATAAGATATTGATGAGGTATAAGTCCTCTCTTTTCTACTCCTAACCTGTTAAGGTTATGAGGCTGACCTGAGATAAATATAAAGAGAGAAGGGAGAGTGAGTCATGAGATGGAAAAACAGCGAGACAACACAAATAAGTACCTAAAGGCACAGCGCAAAAGATGAGTTCAGGAGGGGTAAGCTGGTTTTGCTCGTGACCTGGGAATGAGTGTAGAACGAGGTCATGGCACAGTCAGAGTCATAAACAAGGTTGGGATTATACAGTGAGAGAGAGAGCTTCAAAAGGTTTGGGAGGGTGGGGTATGTATGTGTCTCTTCCCACAGATGAGAAAAAAAGAACAGTACGGGGGGGGGGAAGACTGAATAAGGTGAGAATTTTCACAGCATCTATAAGGCTATTCATAGTATGCATGTTAGTGAGCATTAAGAGTCGATTGAATCTCGACCTAAATGTCACAAGAGAAATCAATCCTAACTCAGAAAGAAAGGTTTGAACATAAATAAAACTTCAGAGAATAAAAAACAAACAATCTCTACTAATAATCCTAATGTATTAGGGTTGATGTGTGTTGAGATACCCCCCCCTTTCACATTCTAACACACCCCCATCAAGCTTGATATTCACAAAGAATATTTGGGCACTCATCTCAACATTGGGATTTATAGCATTGACTACAAAATTAGTCTAGTGCACTATCCCTCTGAGGACTCTTCTCTGTCTTTTGTTTCTCTATTTCTGTGTTGGATTCAACCATGGTCTTGGTCCTCTAAGTAGACTATACTCTTATATTGATAGATTTTGGATAGAGTCCTCCAGAACAAGTGACCAGGGAGCTAAACCAAACTGAGTAAGGGTAAATGCTGGGTTCAAAACTCACCAGAGTCAGGGTAACTGCTGGGGTAAAAACTCACAGAACTGAGGGTGACTACTGATTCACAAAGATTCTTATCTTTGACCAAGAGTGTTACTGTGAGCATTCCATTGACCAAGAGAACCACCACTCATTCTCATTAGCCCAATTTACACCTAAAGCCTCTCTGATCAGAGGTCATCTAAATGTAGTCTGTGCTGGTTTCACCCTTTACATACTACCCTTAGTGTTGAGGTAGAACCAAAACTCGGCTACTCCTCATACACTTGGACACATTTTCAGTGTTTCATAGCCAAAAGGCTGGAATGACACTGGAATAAATGAAAGAAAGAAAGTGAAACTGTATTATTGCTGTAGAGCAAAACTAGATGGGATGCTTGAGCCTCAAACCCGTTCAAAGTTGACCCAATGCACTTGGCACCAAAATATCCCTGGCCAAATTCTAGGCAATTCATAAGTTTGGATGACTAGGCTTGTAAGATAACAATTACCTGAACATTTATAGACTTTTGGTGTTATTTCCGCACTAGGGTTGAAGAGGCCTTGAGGCATTCGGTATGAACCACCAAAATAAGCTTATTCTCAGGGTTCAGTGCTTGGTCCCAAGTCTCCGGTAGAAATTCTCTTAGGTTGCATAGGTGGATGGGAGATTACTCTTTTGGTGCAGAGTTGGGGGAGGGGGGGCTTGTTGACAAGAGTTGAGAAAGTGTCTTCTTTCCTTTTTTTGACAAGCAACCACCTAGCAGGCTTGATCACTGGAGTCCCGACTCCTTTTTTTAGCTCCTCAGTTCAAGTGAGCTTGTCTTCAAGAATGAAAAAAACCACTATTATAATTGGAAATGAACTTTGAAGAAATATGAATGACAAGGTACCGTCCAAGGGAATTTATTCGTGCAAAGAAACATATGGCCAATGTAAGAACTATGGTTCATCTGTCTATCTACGCTCAAGAGTCCCTAATAAAATTTCCTCTCGAAGCGGTACGAGAACACTTCCATGAGGCCCATGTAATGTTCTCTCTCGAAGGTGCAGAGGCGCCGGCGGTGGGCGTGGTAAAAATGCTGCCGTGGATGCGGAGTCGCCAGGTAGGAGCGTAGAGAAAGACACCCCGGTATCAGTGCTGAGACGGCGAAAGCGTCGGTCGGTGGCCTTTTTGTTTGAAGACAGATTGGATGATGTCCAAATGGATTCGGTCAATTTTCTATGGTAGAAAGCTGGTGGCTCAGGTTTCTGTGTTTGATTTGTCGAGCAACTTTCAGAAACTTCGGGGAGACTGAATTCAGAATTGTTATGTAGTGTGGTGAAAAAACTGCTTTGTTGGTTTCCGCGTTCAACTTGTTTCCGGCTCCTACAAACGAGATTAAATTCAGCGCAAGCGTCTAAAAGGATGACGGACCAAGAACGGGGGAATCACTTACCAGTGAACCGTCACAAAAATGTATGCGCAATACTCGAACAAGCCAATTGCTCTACGGGCTACTATAGTGTTCACGTTCCAGAGTGCGAGCACATTTTTAAAAATCGAGATGAGAATTGCTCCTTGGAGCCAACGAATGGGAAGACGTTGAAATGACGATGCTACTTGGATGTCTACCGGCGTGGCAGCAGCATGTGAATTGTTGGAAGAATTTGAACCGACATCCGGCGTGCTTGAAGCTGACGGAGCCGATCTTTTCGAAAGTCGACTCAGCAAAGGGTTTGTGAAGCCAACGAGACCCAGAAAGACAACCAAAAGGATCACTGATCGAGTGGCATAAAATTCAAGCTCTGCCTGGTTATACGCCCCCACGCGTATCCCGCTCTTGGAAATTTCATAGTATACTGCGTTGAATGCCAAAATATCGAAGACGATTGAGGTAATGGCAATGACAGACAAAGCAGGAATCATTATGAGCCGAATCTTTCGGAGCGAAGGCCGTGTCAAAAGCGCGTCGGGAGGTATCAAAACGGTGCATGCCGATATCTGAGAGCCTAAGAAAAGAATAGATGACAACACGCCCAACGTAACTGACTCCAAAGGCAATGTCATAGGGATTAGCCAAAATGAGCCTGGTTTGACGTCCCGTCGGCCTCATTTGTGGCAACTCCTGTCACATCAAAACTAAATGAATATGGCGACACTAACCTGTAAACTTTTCTAACGATACAAATGAATCGAGATCTGACAGAAAACTCATGGTCAAATTTGATTAGATTTTTCGACCCAAGGTAGATTTTTCTCACCTCCGGGATTAAACCTGCTGGCTGCTTCCATTACCGCTGCCAGTGAAAACATGATCCCCTCCAGAGCTGATAACCACCCCAGATTGGTTGAATATCTGTTCGGCCACATAATATTAGCGGGACCGAGGGAATTCTAATGGACGAGTGAAGCGCCGTAGTACAATCATGACTGGGAAGTAAGAATTATCGGATGATGCCACCCACTTTATTCTCCAAAGGTAACCACCCAGCCCGAGTCCTAGTAAACCGTGACACAGCCCCGTTGCTAGGATGGCCATTAGAGCGCTCCTTGTGAGTCCATTGCACTGAGTGTTTGCCAAAGTGTTGGAGCAGAATGGGTTCATTCCTTTCGCATCACACGCTCAAGTGATGTGCAACGGATGGTGGGAGTGTGACAGTGATGGTTGATTTTTGCTGGCAGAGTTTCTAATAAAGGCGTCACAACTTTATAAGCACGATGCTGATGTGGGCAAAGTAAATCAAGTGGGCGTATGGATAAGATCTGACCGCGCAAGTCGTGAAAGAAGACTGAAAGTTTGACAAGGCTAAAATTGGTGAATAGCGCCACGTAATTTATGGTAACACTCGAGGTCTCCGACACATCCTTATCCGAGGCAGATCATCTCGTCATTTGTTCAAAGGCCGCATCTTTGGTGTCGTCAAGAGAGGGTTGCACAGAGAAACGGTAGTCTATGCGTTGGATGGGAGCAGAGGCTCTCGAAAACTGGGGCATATGGTGCCATGCGACCTTCACCACCCTCCGTGGGCAGTAATCAAAAATGTTTTCAGCCGACGCCGTCTTACCTCGTGGATGTGAAGTTTTCATGGTGTTTTTCTGCGGTAGTTGTTTGCTGTGACCAAGGCTGTTGACTAAAGTTTCACAATTCGAGCTCTGCTCTCATGGTCCGGAGCACATCCGGAGGCAGTGCACCTCTGAAATGAACCTTAACCAAAGGGAAAAGTTTAAGCCCAACAAGTTAAGGGGAAATGGATGTCTTGAGCAAAGATTTTTGTGTAACCTGACAAGCTGTCCACTGCCACTAGGCAGACTGAGTGTGCTTCCACTGAATTTCACCATTCATGCATGTCAAAAAGCAATGGAACTCAAAAAGGCTGGAAGATCTTGTTATCCATGTGCCGCTCTGCTGTGGTTCACTTACTGTGCCACCTTGCTTAAAAGCCTGTGGTATAGTATGCAATGCCAACAAGTTTGGCTCGGATTCTGAAATCCGAGCACTCCTCAGACGGAAAACCTCGAAAGGAGGCTTTCCGAGGTTTTATTCCGACGCAAAATTTCGGGCTGGTTATTGCCCCGGATAAAAACTGTCAGCCTAAGGTGTAGAAGGGAACACAAAAACGTGCCTTAACACCATAGGTGGACAGAAAATTACAAAACAAGATGATTCAATTGTTTAAAGACTAGAAATGTAAAGTATTCGAGATATAAGTCTCGTAGATTGATTAGTAGTGTAATAAAAGGTTTATTGAATATTGGATCTGGATTCCAAAAACTACGACAAAATAGTGAGTTTATAAATTAGAGAAAACAAATATATGAGAGAACAAAAGAGAGAAACAAATGATGAGATATTGTAAAAGATAGATCTGTAATGAGCACACATTACATATCAAATGGCCACCAGTGATGGGATCCCTGACTCCTTGTTGGGTCAGTGTCCGAGCTGGTATCTGTTTTCGAGAGCATTCGAGGATCCGAACATTTGATAGCCGGCTACTGGCTATTAGCCGGCTAAAACTGATTGGTAAAATTAAATGATTTATCCGTTGGTTTCATATTCCCCTTTGGGCAATGTCAGATACATACTTCCTCTCTCAATCAAGATGTACTGGACTCTGTCATTCCCATGGCTGAGCGTGCGCCGCGCTCTCGGGCACAGTGCAATGCCACTCGCTCGTTCCCACGGAGCTTGCATGTCGCGGACAACAAATGCTGTAGCCTTTATAGAATGAGGTTTCCAGGCAGCTTGTCACATGCGGTCCAAGCATTTCGATATATCACCTTGGCTTGCTGGGATGGATAAAGAGAGGCGGACAAACAGGTGTAGAAATCTACAAACTAAATACAGTCCTGTTGGGCTACAGGATCAGACAGATGTCGAGTGGGGCGTAAAGCCAGTCATGAGACAAGTTAAAACATACCTGAGGTGAGAGGGACACAAGGTAAACAATGAACTAACAGATCATGAGGAATAAAAAGATAAGTAAGTGAAATGAGCATAAGTAAAGGATGAGAAATTTGAGGCGTGCTTACTGATTCTTTTTGATGAAGAAAAGAATCAGTGAAGGGAAAAGAGCCGAGTACATAAGAGAACACCAAGAGACCACAACCCCCTGTTAGCTCAACAACTGCACTCTCCAAAACAGACATCGAACACTTGCACCCCCCAGTTTACCATTTGTCCGCACTCCCAAAGAGGCATTAGTATGACATGACAACGACACCACTACACAAGCACCTCTGGCCACTCTAAACGGCTACCTTAGGTAGCCGTAGAGGTGTCACTGTACGACTATCTAAGGTAGTGGGATTCGGGTCTCGCTCCATCTCGCTCTATCTCGCTGTCTCGCTCTATCCGCCCTCCAAAATCCGCCAAGTTCCAACTTACCCTTACGATCCTACACTATACACACCTATCACTAAGACATGCAGTGTAGCGTGACTGTAACATCAGTCGTAACTGCTGTCCTTCCTCACCCTCCCTCGCTTTCTCTTGACTCAACTCATCTCAAAACAAACAGTGATTCAATCACTCGACTTGGATCCGACACCGCCACTGTATGCTTGCTCACTGGACTTTGTATCGCGGTGAGGTGGGTGTGATTAGTATGTATAAGTAGTCTGTAGTTTCCTTTTCAATCCCTCTCTACTGGACTATTTCTCTATAAGCAAGGATTAGACAGTGCGAAAGGTAAAATCAAATGCACTTTAAAAAAAAAAAAAAAA
>KI576723.1:1167-12043 GCA_000500245.1 Cronartium ribicola 11-2
TGTTGAACATTTTTTCAAGAAATGTGTCATCTGAAATAGGTTTGGACAGTTTAATCCTGAATGGCCATAAACCAATTTTGGTGCCTGCTAGCTCTGGAACTTTAATGATCATCCTCTGATCAACTGTCCTTTAAGTTAAAGACTAGATGGTTTGGAAGGTTTATAGCCTCTGAGTTTCTTCCTTACCCTAACCCCAGTGACACATTTCTTGAAAAAATGTTCAACAAATGCTTTATCGGCTGTATATGTAATCTTTATGTTACACTTGTATTTACATGTGTACTATTACAATGCTTTCTGTAATTGGTATTTGACAGTTTGTAGGACTGCTGAGCAGTCCTCAGGGCTGACAACCACCAAGTCATCAATCTTTTGAGCATGCAGCAGAGACAATTTAGGAAAGTTAAAAGTACATTTTAGTAAAAATTCTGGTGAAAAGGACACCAAAACATGGTAGTTTTAAAAAAAGATACTGTATGGACTCTCTTTTCACACTTTCTATAGATCACCCAAATAGACATAGGATATTAAAGCGTGCATATAGGCGCATACTTTGGTGACTAATGAACCACTTGATTCACCGCACACAAAAGACTAACTAATACAAGTGGGTAATACTAACAGAATCCATTTCCTCCCAGTCAAAATTATTGCCTTTCATATTCCTATTTTCTTTTACACCAAAATTTGTGATTGAGAGAATTGCATGCAAAATTCAGCTAAACACCTTTCGAGTCATCACCATCTGTTCTTGTAAGCCCTACACGATCCTCAAAGCCTTGAACTTCGTCATGTTCTGAAACTGATGGTATAATGTTCGATCTTGGTCCTCGATACCATCGATGAGCTTGACAAAAGTACCAAAGGCTTGAACAAAACACGACAGAGAATGTGATCACTGATCTGTTTATTTGTGAATCCCATCAGTAAAATCCAAAGGTTAGAGTGGTTAAATTTGGGAGGGAAAGAAAGTGCTTACGCATAATTCATGTTGAGGGCTGTCACCGGAATCACCGTGGGCAGAGCCAAGATGACGAAAATAAAGGAGACCCAAAGGACGGAGATTCCATTGACGAACCACATCAAGAAACCCCTTCCTAGGTTGAAAGGGCCAGGTTTGAAGTTGACCTTTAGAGGCATCAACAATCAAAAAGATCGTGATCGAAATCGATGACAACAATCAGTGATAACAAATTATCTCGCGTAGAGATATTCGGAGGAGCATACCTCGGGATGATCCATGAAGATCAGTTTAAGAGCAATAGGAATAGCATAGGAAGAATCCAAGGCCTGTGTAAGATTCAAAAAAATGGCATGAGAAAGGAGATCTGATAGATCAGTAAGGCTCGTTGGGGACATCTTTGCCCAAGAATGAATATCCAGGCGAGGAATACGAAAAGGCGCACCATGGTACATAGACTAAACAAGATTTTCAAAAATCGAATGATCAGCCTTGAATGGGTACAGGTGCTCACTGATTGAGATGAAAGAGCTACATACCTGAAGACCGCATTCAGGGCCACAACCGAGACAAAATTCAACAAGCCCAACACAATCGAAATGACGGCCACGAGCCACACAGCGTTAATCGGGACCTTGTTCTTACTCAGCCTTGCAAAAAATCCTCCGTCCGGCACACCTCCATCTCTGCTAAAAGAGAACACTGTGCGAGAAGTAGCTTGCTGTGCTGTTAAAACCACCGAAAAAGCTGTCAAACATACGATCGCCCAAACAAATCCAAATCCGACTCGGCCCAGATTTCGGTAGAGGATATTGGCGACTATCATATCGGATCGACCCCCGAGATTTTCAGCATCGATCGTTCCCGAACACATCACTAAAACTATGTTCAGGATCCATCCGAATACTCCGGTGCCTGCAACAGCCACAAAGATGGCCACTGGTGCTGCTATGGCAGCCCGCTTGACTTCTTCAGAGATATGTGCCGTCGCATCGTAATCAGTCATGGTCTATGACAGTAAAAAGTAAAGGTATGAAGGATGTCAGTCTTGTATAAAGTTTTGGCCATTCACTAATCGCTCAAAGCGTTTGGTACGTGGAGCTGTGTGTCAGCCTTTTTAAATCCTACTAACAAGAAAAACGGGCGACTGCTTACCCATTGGACACTTAGCAGTCCCAAGAGAAAAGCTAGCCCATCAGACTTCCACCCAGTCTGATTGACGACTGTAGTGAAGATGTACGCGGGTGGATGTTTATCAGGGGTGGTGATGAGTAGCCCGATGATGATTGACAACGTGCCCGCGAGGTTGATGAAGACAAAGGACTTGGTGATCTGAGCGAGAGACCTGGTGGCAAGTGAGTTAAGTAAACCATGTGCAACGAGTAAACCGATAAAGAGTCCGACGACTTGAGCCCTTGAACTATTGGCGTGGATTTATTCGATCATTCCATAAGAGACGCGCCAGAGGAAGAAAAAAAAAAAGGCAAGCTCATTAATCTTTGGCTCTGGATTCTCTCTTTACCTACACTCTTCTTTTCAGAAAGCCAAGATGTAATCAAAGTGATGAAGTTTGCATCCAAAAAAACAAAAATTGCGTGAGACAGTTGGTGATTACGAACGCTACGAATTTTTCATTCCCTCCTGCTCCATAGAGACTATAAGCGGCCCATAACATCTGTGACAATCCAAACTCAGTAGAAGCCACACCGGCCACTTGTCCCAAGATATTCAGCCAACCAATCGAGAACCCCACAAACGACCGATATCGTTGTGGGACGAGATAAGCCGATGCCGAATAGAGCCCACCAGAGGTCGGCTATAAGTTGGACTTATCTCAGTCTTGAGCTCGAGTCATATTGTCTCTGATTCTGACACAGGCAAAATGACGATGGGATGGGCAAAATATGAAGTACGTACATAGGCTGAGACTAGTTCGGCAATCGAAGTCCCGAGTGCAAAACACATTATCGAACCTAAGTGTCACAGAGACACAAACAGGCATATAATTGAATTCATCAGCTCAACTTTGGTCAAAAGAGGCTCCGAAAAAGCATATTTCCCTGTTGGTGAAAGATGTACCAACCCATCAACCAACACCAAACAACCGACGCTGGTCCGCCGGACAACATGGGTGTGTTGAACTAATTCCAGAGGATTTCCAGTATATGAAAACGAAGTAAGGGTATAGGAATACTTATTGACATCAGTAATGTAGTTCACAAACTTTGTCTTGGAGAATTTTTTTTTTTGAAAAACCAATGAGGACTGAACTGTAGTAGTGACTGATGAACAAAGACCCATGATTGAAAAGGCGAAAGAAATAGTACTCCAGTTTCCAAACTCTCGCGCAACTGATCTCAATCAAATTGAAAGTAAATGAACAAGTAAAAAGAATGGTTTTGAGTAAATTCGTCAGTATCTTACTGTGTCTCTCGCCAAGAACAGGTCAGTTTATAGACTCATTACATTCAGCTTTATAACCCAGCTTAGCGAGCGCAAGCTCATCTTGATCATCGGATTGAAGATGTCGTTCGAATGGGTCCTTATGAGCTGTAAGTTTCTTGTTCCGTTCGTTGGAAAGTTGGAAGTGATGATGACCGATTGGTCGAGATGATGAGTGGAAACTCATTTTGGGTCTTTGAAAGAAAAAGGGACCAATCCTGAACTCGAGGTCTCTGATCACTTATCTCGTCCTAGATGAACTTTCTAGATGACTAGATTAGTTTCCTATACTATTGATGCGGTAACTTGTGTTCTACAAAAACCAAACGGCAAACCAATCTCAGTTATGACTGCGGGTCCCTCGATCGACTCCACGTATGTATACAGTGAAGTGAGAGTCAAGTAGTGATATAAAAATAGACCGTCAGAGAACGTGTGCTAGTGGAAAGCCCGAAAGATTCGAGGCAAGGACTCGGCTTAAGTAAAGCCCCTCTGAGCGAACGTGTCCGCCCTCACGGGTTCGCTAGGGGCTTAATTAGCTGAGGCGAAGGCGACAGGTTATAGAAGATAGAAGGAAAAAAACACACTTTCGGGTCTTCCGATCCGGAGAGGCCGGGTCGAATCGGAATTCTAGCCGCTGCGTCTATTCCGTTCCGTCCACTGCCAGCTGTATCTAACTTGGTCGGCAAGCAGAAGGTCTTGTAAAAGGAAACTTGGTTCGGATCCGGTTTATAAGCTGAGCTGTCCAGCAGTCAGGAAAAGTCTTTCCTGTTTACCGCCCTAGAGATGTGCCTAGACCAGAGAAGAGGAGTCGAGTGATGACGTAGTGTACTTTTTCCTATCTTCCAGAGCACGAAAGGAAGGGTCTAGATCCGGTATCGTACTTTAATGCGAGTACGTAGACAGCGAGAAACGGAGAGAGGGAAACTTCAAAAGCCGAGCCGTGACCGTCGTCCGTAAACCCAAGCTAAGGCGTGTATTCTCTCTCTCTCTCTCTCTCTCTCTCTCGTACTGGTACTGGTACTTGTACCGATCGTACCTAGCCTGAAGATCCTGTTCCTTCCTTTCGTCTTACCACCACCGATGGCACAGCATTCCCATTCTTCTTCTACCCATTGGTTCCCGTCAACCGATGATCCATGTGCACCATCCACCAACACACTGCACTGCACTGCACAGTACTGCACTGACGGAAACCCGAAAACTCAAAAAGTTAAACTTCCAACTGTTTGGTACAGTAGTGAGTTTCCCTGTGTGAATCTTGTTTTGTTCGCTAGTCCTCTGATCGCATTTGGAGAGAGAGACTTCCACTCAGGTTGAGGGCATGGCATAAAAAGCTCAGCTATTTTTGAGAGAGGGCATGTCTGGCACACTTGCCTACTCTAACTTAATGTCAGAGAGTACACTACGACAAGATTGCCCTCGGGGAAAATATTTTTAAAATCTTCGATCGGATCTTCTTAGAAGCTCCGGTCGGTTATGTGCGAAAAGCTCCTGAGGAGATCAGGAGTCGATTCCTCATCAGGAGCTTTTCGGGCTCCCGACCTTCACTGGAGGTTGTAAAAACCTCAGCAGAAGCATTTGACTCCAAAATCTCCGCGGGAGATTGTGGGGACCTTCTGGGGAGGTTAGGAGAAGGTTTTTTGAGGATTGGGCTACTTTGGCCCATCGCTTCCGAACCTCTGTAGCGGGGATTCGGAAGTATGGGGCAGAGGGTGGGGCTCTTGGACGACTCTGTAGCGCTTCCAAGGGGCAGCAGGCCCCGCTCACGCATTCATCACATTCGGAGAGCCTCTAAAGAAGGGGCTCCGAATGTTGCATTTTTCTCGATTGAATAAAATTGCAGTTGATCAGTTCTCTTATCTATATGTAAAGCAATGAAGACCGGCTATTGTGCAGGATAGCAAGAGAGAGAGAGAGAAATAGAAATAGATAGAGGTATATAATTCCACATCCAAACATGGTTGGGCACGATAAGACATCCCAAAGGGGAGTCGAATCGAGAGACATACGATCGATATGAACGTGTCGATCAGTGTGACATGCATGGTTCATGACTGAGCGGCAGAAGAGATAACCTACTTTGCCGGTTTCCTGAGCATCAGAGGCAGTGCTGGATCCGCCGATGCGCTCCGCGAGGATGGAGGAGACTTCGGAGGCAGCTAGAGAAGATATACAGGTAGGTACGTAGAGTCATCCTTGTCAGAAAAGCCATGATCGGAACCAAAAGCGCAAGCGAAGCGTGGATGTGGTGGAACATTAAAAGAGACTGACCTGGCTTGGCAGTTGCATAAAGTCTGAGCTGTGAGCTCAAGGTGGGGACTTGCTTTCGCAGCTAAAGATCAACCACAAATCGCGGTCGTCATTGAGGAGGAGGCCAACAGACGGAGTAGGGGGCGATCGGGGATGAGGAAATTGGGAAGGCGATGACTTACAGTTTGGGAAGGCACGGCACTGCGAGAGAGAGGGACGGCAGACCGGCAAGCGGCACGGATGAGAAAAGCCATGATAAGAGGAGTGTAAGAAGGATGAAAAAGTGTAACAGGCTCAGACTTACAAGTCTTAGAGTAAGGTGCTGAGACTGTAAACAACTTTAATAAGCTCAAGGCTAGGGGGTTCTTAGGGTCTTACAGAAGAGGCTGTGGGCACCAAGACGGATAAGAAACAAATGATTGCAGTCTGAAATTGATTGCTCTTGAGAATAACAAAGGCTCACGAAGAGCGCAAAGAAAGAGAATAGAAAAGCTGAAGAATTGAAAGTGATAATAATCTTAGAGAGAAGTCTGAGGTCTGAGGAAAACAATCTGACGCACACAATCCAAAGTCCTTATACTCGAGATACGAAGGCTCTGATGAGAGAAACAGCCTCGAATCATCATTTCGAAAGGAAGCAATACAAAGGAGGCTGGAACAGGGAGTTCCTGAAAGCCCTGGCCTAGACATGAATAAGGACTGACAACATGGAGATGGCGGGCCTCTTCAGGGACGAAATACAATGAACATATCTATGTAGTTAAGAATAGAAGGTCGGAGAAGATGGCGAGATAGAAGTCACTTTAGGATTAAGTCCTGGCTTATCTGTAGCCCTGCTACAAAAGTAAGTAAGTGGTGTGGTCTAAAGCTGGGCTGGGAGGGGAGTGTTGAGATGTAGACCAATGTATGCTTACATGATGTATCACCACAGTACATATGAGGGAACTGTTGAGTTGACTCCATGAGCACATGTACACACATAGAAAGCACCTATGGCAGCCACAAGTGTCGTCTGTAGCCTAGTGGCAAAAGGCAGCACTCTAGTATGTGTCTCAGCTATCATGCTGAGGTTGTGGATTTGAATTCCACCAGACACATAGTGACATTTCACCATCTCTACAGGGAGAGGGGAAGAAACTGCTGGAGGGGTGTGGCTGAGGGTGGGTGGTCTAAGCACCCCACCCAAAACCCACAAACAAGAACTGGGTGTGGTCAGTATGAGTTAGGTTTCAAACACATCTTACTATTACACACCAGCTTGGCTGGACAGTGTAGCCTAATACCCGAGGGCATGGGCCGACAATTTTGGGGGGTGGTGACACCTGCAAGAGCTCCTCGAAAGGTCATGTGGAGCTGCAGGGGTGGAGAAGCTCTGACTGATCTCATGAAAAGGCCTTTGGGAGCTTCTGGTGTCTTCTGATGGCTCTGGGGATGAGGTCCCCAGCAGCTTTGGAAGGCCTGAAGGTCCTCAGGAGACTGTATGGAGGTCCTCCAAAGATTGTGGGGTCTGAAGCTCCTCTGCAGCTTCTCCGGAGATCCGTGTGAGGAATTGACTCCGGAGCTTCTGAAAAGATTGGCTCCTGAGGGAGACCTTGTCATAGTGTAGGAATATCAGAGAACCAAAAAGGTCTTTATACAGGTAATAGTACCCACCTAATAGGCAGAAAGCACAAGTCTGGCTGTATCATTGTAAAACTATTACTGTAGTTTTGAAAAACAATGTCATCAGCTCCTCGAGATGGGGGTGGCACTTGTGACAAGAAATTTCACCAGGGGAGTTGCATTGGGTCCCCAAAAGGGGATCTCCATCTATGAGGCAGAAGCCTGGGGCCTTTTCTTAGCCCTAGACCAATGTGAAGAGATATTGACTAAGTTTGCTTTTATGCCCTGCTCTGTAGCAATCTTCTGCGACAACCAGTCAGCACTTAGACTTCTGAATGAACCACCACAACAAAGAACTTCTCAATACTTAGCAATACAACTATGGTCTTTGGTGAAAAGGATAATGAGGCACCTTAAGCTTGAGCTGTACCGGTCCCCTGGACATGAGGGGATTCCCCTCAATGAACGTGTGGACGAGGTGGCAGGAAAGGCGGCGGAGTGTGGATGGGACTTGACACATCTAAGAACCAGCCTAAGTTATCTCAAGGCTCATGCCAGGAGAAGTTTCTTTATCAGGGGGGTTCCTCTAAACCACCCACCCTTTGTAACACCAGCAACGAGGATAGCCAACACTGTTGAAGTGCTCTGTGTTTCTTCTTTTTCAGGTGCTCTCGAGCCTGTCATTTGTGTGTCACCTGTTGAAGTGTTCTGTGTTTCCTCTTTCTCATGTTATCTCCGACCTGTCATTTTGTTTGTTGTCATGTTATACAAACTCATGTTACAGGCTTATGTGTCAAGATTTTCAGACTACGAGTAAAGCATGCGGAACACGACTATGTGTTTGGGGCTACTAACAATAGAAATCAACATTAAGTGTGTGTAACACGAATATGTGTTTGAGGCTACTAACAATGGGAATGAGTCTCAGGACTCAAGAAGGGAATAAGTCACTGTGACTTGAGTACTTTTTCTAATTTGGGAATGAGTCAACATGTGACTTGAGAAATTTTATCACTTGGGAATGAGTCACATTGTGACTCGGGAGTTTTAGTTACTATTTGGGAATAGGTCAAACTGTGACCTGAGAGTTTCATCCACTACTTGGGAATAGTTCAGACTGAGAACTGAGAATTTTCCGCTTTGGGAATGAGTCAGACTGTGACTTGAGTATATATATATATATCAGGACTCCAATCATTGAGACAGATTCTTTTCCCTCATCGGAATCGAATCTGTAAGTCCATCTCTTTTAAAATTTCTCCTTTTTTCCCCAAAATTATCCCACTCAATGCTCACAAACCTTTCTATTAGAACTTTTTGTTACATCTTTTACTATCATCTATCTCTGATCCCCTGTGCCTCGTGTGCCAGTTGTGTACTTTCTCATAGAAGCTTCTCAAGCTTAACTTGTAGCTACATAGCCCGTTTTCGACACATTTCACTGACCACCTGATACCCCAAGTGTTGTATACTTTCAGTCAAAAGAACCTTATTTTATCTCATTTGTCACCCTCTGTGAGATCTCAGTCTCCAGTTACCTAGAGCAGCAGAGGTGGAAGGATCTCTTTCCTCATCCTTCCACAAACTCTCCATCATCTTGTGTTCTGCTGCTCTAGGTAAGCTTTTGCCTTTTACCTTTTTCTTTTCTTTGTTGTTGATGCAATGAACACTCCTTCCACGAACTCTCCATCATCTTGTGTTCTGCTGCCCTAGCCTTGTTCATTGCAACAAACACCTTGGACAGCTTAGAAAAGGGAAAAGCGGCAGTGATTTTCCAGTTACAATTGGGTCATAGCCCTCTTCGACATTACCTCAAGCGTATCCAAGCAGATGAGTTGGCGGCTTGCCTGAACTGTGGACAGGTGGAAACCACGTGTCAGCTATGGCATAATCTGAGGTGACCAGATTATCTCATAACTAACAAATTGTGCATAGTTTACATACAGTACTGTTACATTACATATGTAATCAGTACTGTAAGCAATTCCTGTAATATAGAAACACTTGTAATCATGAGAAGTGTTATGTTACACATAGTTACTGTACTGTAACGAACAGTACTCATACTATAGCATCTTTGATGCTTAAACTGGGAACTTGTGTTTGTGGTCTGTTTCAAGGATATGTTTCTCTTCAATGACATCATTTCTCTCAATCTATCTTTTCATCATTTCATTCATGCAGTGCTACCAATAACTAAAACCAATTGTCCCCATCTGGTGGAATGGAAGACAGGAAGTCTGGAGCTCAGACCATGGGTCTTACCCCTTTCATTCTAGAAACAACAGCATTGGTAAATAGTACTGCTCATGGATTTCTCTTCTCATTACATCATCATTGGATTACTCATTCATTTGTAATTGGATGGATTTTCTTGGTTCTCTTGTGGCTTCTTGTCTTTGTCTTATTTCTCTTCCTCTCAGTTTCTCTATAAATACTTGTCTCTCTCTTGTGTTCTTTTATCATCATCATTACATTACATTAGGTCAATATTCAATTGACTAATTATTAAGTAGTAAGTACATAGTTATACATTTGAGAGTGGTTAACAAGGAGGATAGAATTAAGCAGCACATGAAGTGGAAAAGATGCCCAAAGAGGACAGAGCTCTCACTTGGGAAGAAATACAGAAAGAGGTTAAACATATGAACCCCAACCAACTGATTGAGGACCAGAAAGTAATATATAAGTAGCCTTACCCTCACCTCATAGATCTCTTTCCCCATCTTGGGAAAGAGATCGTACATGCAATCCCCTTCTCTGATTAACCGTTCCGTCATTTCCATTCACATGACTATTCCTACTACGTGCTGAACAATCAATTAATAGAACCCTATCCTTTTTCCTCAGTTTGTTATCAGGATCCTAAGATCATTATTCAACCGTGTATTTCTTGCTTCTGACTTCCCTGTCTCATTTACTGTACCTTGTACCAGGTACAAACAACAATCCCATTATCCATCTCAATTTCTATCTTGTATCTGATTCTTTACATGTGGGATGATTTGTTGTTTGGGTCAGTCCTATTAGGGATTCTAACAAGAGGCATAGTGTTCACTAGAGTATTGTCCTTCCTATCAGGTAATTTAATCTATCTTGGGAAAGAGATCTTTGTTATCAGGATCCTAAGATCATTATTCAATTGTGTCTTTCTTGCTTCTGACTTCCCTGTTTCATTTACTGCACCTTGTACCAGGTAAGTCCTATTAGGGATTCTAACAAGAGGCATAGTGTTCACTAGAGTATCATCCTTTGTCAGGATATGATTATCTAGAGATGCCAAACAAGGCCTTATTCTCGAGATAACCGTTATACTGACTACTTTTTGAGATTTAACAAGTCAACTAAGACTTACTTAAATAGGAAAAAGCAGAACAAATCAGAGAGGGGAAGGGATGCTAGTATCAAAGAGGCTCCTATGCAAGGTAGTATTCAAAGATGGAGGTAAATGATGGGTAGCTTCAGCTTCTAAGTAGATTAGACGTGTCTTTTAACTTGGTAAGTAAGGTAAAAGATTGATTGGTTAAATGTAAAGTAATATAATGATGATTATAAAAGAACACAAGAAATAGACAAGTATTTATAGTGAGACTGAGAAGAGAGAAATGAGTCAGAGAC
>KI576757.1:1445-16986 GCA_000500245.1 Cronartium ribicola 11-2
AGTGGTGTGTTTTCAGGAATTGGTTGGAGAATTGGCATGATATTTGGGGAAAAGCTAGGTCTGTTTTGGGTATTTGAGCTGCCAGATTGGTTTTTTTCATGACTCTGATTAGTTTTACATCATCTACTGTTTACAAAGGGTGTTATGCTTGCAAGTTCAAGCACATCAAAGACAAGGAAGTTCAAAAGCAGAAGCTTCAGGCTTATGCACAGCTCACAGCTTACCTACCAACTATCCAGGCTTACTATGCTCAAGTTAGCCACCAAGAAGACATTAAATGTTACAGGCACCACACCAGCATCTTCCCATGCTGCTGATGTAGGCCTGTAAGTCATCAAGATGTGCCCACAGTCTCTCTCATTGATGTTTCTATAATCTGCTTCATGTTAAAGTGATCCAACACCCTTACTCTTACATGGTTTCTGCTGTCTCCAATTGTGATCCAGACCATATCACAAGGGTTGTTTGCTGCTTCCTACACATAAGCCATCACATTGGAAATGACTGGATAGCCTACACTACAAGCATAACACTGACGTGGACACTGTAAGTGTTGACCTGATGTGCACCAGGTGGTCAATGCCAGCATTATGCATGTAGTGCTAGTGGTTAAAGGCAGCACATCTAGTGTTGTGTCTTAGCTTACATGCTGAGGTCCCAGGTTCAAATCCCAGTCTGGTCCTTTTTTCTTATCTCTCATCTCTCACTCTGTTCAATCTACCCACAAATGGTTCACCACATACAATCATTGAGTGCTGGTAATGTGATATTGTTCATGTTTGTAGAGTCAAATGAATAGAAAGCACTGTGTCTCATTTTTAAGTAGTATAAAAGTATAAACTTTGATTACATACATTGCAATAGAAATGTTGGGAGCCACTAGTCTCTCATTTCCATACACCTTTTTCTCTCTGCTACACACAATGCTTCAGATAAGGTCACCAGGTGATTCCTGTCTGAGTACCACCCATAAACTGGATGAGCATGCAATGGACCCATCTCGACTGCTTGCTCTTACTGAACCCATAAGTTAGGTTGCCAATGGACCTACAAGCAGCTGACCTAATATCTACCACAAGCCTGCATTGGGATGGTGTGCTAAGATGGGTAGAGCTGATGGGCAGGGAAACATGGGACTGGAGGTGGAGTGAGTTAGCCCTCACCCACTGCTCACCTGAACCTTGTGTCACATCCCTCAATGTGGCCTGCCTGTGACTTGGTAGCACATTGAGGCTTGGTGGAACTGGTATGCAGGGGTTATGAACTGACCATTGAACATACTGTGGAGAGCAGGTGATGCCCACATCCTTTACTTAGATGGTGGGGCCCTGTGATGTTTGACCATGAGCTCCCCACCTGATTCTAAACTTGAGGCGCACACATGTGCCTCTGTAAAGGCTGCGTGAGGCTTGTTTTCACCGTGAGGGCTTCAAATTTATGTATGTCAGCTCACGGTAAATCCCACCCGCAATATATTTGTGATGTGAGCCAGACCTGAAAAAGCTTTGGTGGTGTATCTCCAGATAAAAATCAATCACAGTTTCCATTTTCCGGGCTCCCAATTTTAGGGGTTGTGAAGGGTATCAAGGTCCCCCTTTGGAGTGTCCACAGACCCCAACGTCAGGGGCCCGGCAAACAGACACTGTGAATCAGGCCCTTCAGAACGCCATGGAGCATCTCATCCAAAATTCGACTTGAACTGCACAAATAATTGAAACAATTGTGAACTCAAAAGCACCACTATCTATATTTTCAAATTCCTTTTCAAAAAACAAGGAGTTATCAAAAATCAAGAGTTATTCTAACTTGTATTGTGAAAACACACACACACACACACACACATCTATATATATTCAGTTAAACATTTGGTACGCCAAAAGTGAGGATCTAAAAAAAACCCCTAATCAATTTTGAAGCACCTCCCCATTCCTACTATAGAATCTGAACAATAGTACAGATGACAAATCACATTCTTCATGGGTACAATTGATGTAAACATAGGACATGTAAAAATGGGTGCAATTAAGCTTAACTATAAAGAAAAATTGAATTTTATCTCTTTTTTTTTTCTTTCCTTCTTATATTTGTTAGGTCTGTTTGATCAATGTCATGATATCAAAAGTGTAACCAGACTATCTGCTTCCTGCTGTTTATTTTTTATTGATTTATTTATTTTTAAGAAGAAGAAGAAGGAAGGGCATGACTTCTCTTTGAGCTTTTTTTTTTAAAAGAAAAAAAAAAATCATCAGCAGCTCATCATTATCATATTGCTCATGAGTGCTGTATACTAATAGCATTTTTTTTTTTTTACCATACCTATCTTTAAAGTTAATTTGAAAATGCTCATATTGTCTCTTCTACTCAAAGCATCACAAGTTCAACCCATATATCAAAATAAATTGTGATTCAATCCATGAGCACCTAGAATAGCAGTCTACTTTGTGTTCCCATTCATCCTCACATAAACACAACTATGGTAGATGAATGCAATTGAATCCAGCCCTCATTCGTACATGATCTTTTTTCTATAACTCTTGTCAACTGAATTACAAAGCACTAGCTCCCAGATGACAGGTCATGAGCATAGCCCTGATCCAGCAAATAACCGTCAAAAGATTCATACATGATCTTCAAACAACACAACAACAAACATAAGTCAAGCACCAGGAACTCAAGTTCATTAAATCACAATCACTCCCTCTTCTCTCTAAACCAAAAAAATAATCGCTCAATCATTGTCCACATTTCAAGTCACTAAGACATTCAAGCAAGAGAAGATGAAAACAAAACTGTACACAAACAAATAAAAAAATAAAAATAAAAATAAAAAGAGAAAATTCAAAGTTTTTTAATTTATATATATATGTATATGCGTGTACGTGTGTTCATTCCTCACTGATCATAAAAAGATTGTTACAAACTGCTTTAATCCTCAAAAAAAAAAAAAACCTGATTGTTAAGAAAAGTAGATGTAAAAGTGTTTCTAATCTTATCAAAACACAAAAAAAATTCATCAAATTATTTCCCTGGCCCAACTTCTTCAACTTTCTCTACTCTTAAAGCTTCAACCCAAGATAACAACATCCATTCTAGCATGTCTTCCCAACCATCTTCAGCACGAGCAATAGTAGTTGGAACAAATCGATGTTCTTCATTAGGTTTAATTAAAAACCTTAACTTTAAAGCTCTATTTTTCCAATTCTTCCACCATCAGTAAAAAATGTTTTGAGTGGGTACAGTAAAAAAAAAGTTAAGAGAAAAGGCTTACGCTGCCCAAACTCGGAGGTTCTCCATCCTTCTAAATGTTAAACCTACACGACTACCTTCACCTGAACTTCCGCGTTCTAAATCGAAGAGGTTGTGAATGCTTTCGACTGGAATGAAACCCCATGGACGTTGACTTTCTCGTAATGCCACATTATAGGCTACACATACTAGCATCCCGTCACTATTTCACGGAAACATATCAGTACCTACACTCGAGATAGGAACAGAGAGAGGAAGAGAGGAGACTGACGAGAGTGATTTGAGGAAACTCTCCCTAGATCCATCCGGCCCTACTGGAGATGCCAAATGAACGAGTTCGTCGACAGGTAAGTGGTGAACGAGACAAGCGTGTGCACGCTTGAGTGGGTCAGTTTTCATTTTAGCCCAACCAGGAAGTTCACCATCCTCTTCCACCTCCGTCTCTTCACCCAATCCTTCTTCTTCTTCTTGTATCGAGATCTCAGGTACATCATTTGGTCTTACAGAGTTAAGGATTTTCTTGAATGCATTCCTTTGCTTTGGGTAACCAACACCTAGACCTTCATTATAACTTTTTCGAGGTTTAAGAGATCTTCGACGATGTCCATTGATAATGGTTACACCTTCAAGTACGCCATCGACTGCTTCGAGCCATCGTTTAACTATTAGTGCTTCTGCTCCTACGTCCAAAAGCGTGACATCTGATCGATACTCCCAACTCATAGCTGGTAACGCTAACTCAGGTCCATTTTCATCAACGGGTGACGAAATAGATTCACCTGGAGCTGAATCTGCTTGAGCGAAAGGTGTACCCGAACCTGGAATCCTAAAACGAAGTTCGATATCCTTTAAACAACCTAAAACATCTAACGAAGTTCTTCTGAGTACGCTTAAAGGTATTTCTTCTTTAACTTCCTTAGAATCTATTTCATTAGGTCTCGTTGTCCTACGTTTCTTAAATAAAGCGAATGGATCAATACTTCCACGAGATGAGAATGGGTTCGATATTCTAGGTCTAGCAGAAGTTGAAACTTCTAATGATGAAATTCTACGTTCAAGTCCACCTATTGCAGCACCAGTTAAAAATAAATCTGGATCTGGTAAAGTTGAAATAAATTTTTGTACTGATCTTACAGCTCTAGTAGTTAAAGCCAATATGCTAACAACAAAATCTTCATCAGTTGATTTACATGTTGTAAGATTTGGACTAGGTCCTCTAATCGGGTCTTCAGATCTATTAGATTGACCAGATGAAGCTCTTCTAGCAGTTAACTCGATCAAACCCCAAGATTCACATACTTGATCTAATTGTCTCATCACCTCTTGTCTTGCTGATTCTAAGTCGGTAAGGTTAGGTACTGCTCGACCAGGTGGGAAGTAAGGTTTTGAGGGAGGTGGTGGTGGTGCTGGCTCTGGTAATTCATTGAATGCCTCTTCATCTTCTTCTTGTAAGTCCGTTGCACCGGGTAAAGCAAGTACAAGGTGACGGCGTTGGGACGGCCTAAAATGAACAAAAGTTCAGGTGGCTATGGGTACAAACAGATAGAAAGGAAGCCAGAAGAAAAAAAAAAAAAAAAAAATTACTCACATGTCCTTACTTGCCAGCCCATTCTTAACAAAGTAATGTTGTAGATGCGCAATACTCCCGAGTGCCATCACCGAGTCTCGCTTAGCAGCCGATCGGGAAAACTGACGTGGGGTCTGAGGTGTATAATAAGGTCTTCGAGATCTACTTGACATCCTTGACTCTGTGTTCCGAGGCGGTGGGAACTCATCGTTAGCTGCGACTTCTTGAGTGGGAGGACTTGGTGAAGGAAGTGTGGATGAGGATGAGGAAAGAGTAGGGGTAGGGAATGTGATTTTGTTGGTCTTCCTGTTAGGACTGGGCATTCGGTGATGTGGATGTTTGGATGCTGCCTGGGACATTGTGAATAAAGCTGGTTGCTGAGGAGGTTGGGACTGGTGCTGCTGGAGATGAATTGGAAGTTGAGGTCTAGCAATGGCTGCTGGTGACTGTGTATTTTGTACTTTCCCCAGGTGTCAAAACTGTAAATTTAGAAAACAAATCATAGTTTAACTGTCAAACTTGTCACTATCCTACATAAACTCTTCTTTTCGTCAACTTGATTTTAATCTCGTCCCCATGGAGTCTCATGGAGCCCCTTGCAAGGTTACTCATTTTCAATCTCGGACTCGGTTCACAGCTGATCAGACGGGCCCCTTGTAAGATTGTCAGTTGGATACAGGCCTACTAACAGAGCATCTTTTTTGGGAGTTTGGTTCGAAATTGTTAAAAAGTCCATGTGCTGATACTGCTGATTTCAAAAAAAAAAAAAAAATTGGAAAGTACAGGAGATGTGTAGGAACATAGGCACTTTTTTATATTTGACCGGGGGGGGGGGTTTTTTTCTTCTTTTTGCGGAAAATAACTACTGTGAAGGTTACTTACTTACTTTCAGAGAAAACAGCTCATTTTCTGCAAAGTTGCAGAAAATTCAACCATGGTTGACATAAATTCTATGATCAAGCAAGGAAATACAAGTTCAAGATCAAACCCTATCTTATCCAATGCTCTCATATATTTTCTTTGCATTTATTTATTTATTTTTTCCTTTATATATTGGATTTTGTTTTACACACCAAAAACTTTGGCATACTTTAGAAAAAAAACTGAGATTGAAAACACTACTGTGAAATTGCCTTCTATATTGAGATGAGAAATATGTAACCCGAAACTACTGTAAGATTACAATTTTACAGGTTTTGGTTGATACATTATAATGTATTCAACCCAGACCTTTAATTTCTTTGTTTCATATCTCACTCCAGAAAAAACAGCGAACTTTTAAGTTTATTTTTACTCTATATCATGATTCCTTTTTGATTCAATATTTTTCCTTTAAACCTGTCATCAAGTCATAATCAGTCTCAATAACTACAAAAGTAAGTAGGATACAACAATATTTAGGACTCCACAAAGAAACACTTCAAAAAATTAAGTAAGAGATATGGAAAAAAAAAAAAAAGATATATGAAAAATTTTGTATGAGGTTTGGCAAATATTCTTAATTCCATCAACACCCAAACTACTCAGCTACCCAATGAAATCTACATGCATTTACAAGAATTAGATGCTATACCCACTTGAAAATATTTGCGCAAAAGCAAGAAATGTGCTATCAGAACACTTTGTCCCACAACCACCCACTATAGACTTAAAAGTGAGGTTTTTGGAGGGGGGGGGGAAGGGTCAAATAAGCCCTATTCTGTGGGGGTTTTTTTTTTTTTAATAAACCATAGCGCTATGGAAAAAAAAAAAATGGAAATATCAAGTGTGTTTCACTCACAAAACACATCATATCAGTCTTGTAAGTCTGGGTGGATCATTTCAGGTGTTACATCCATATTTATAGGTGATACTTTATTTTGAATTATTTTCTCAAAGTAAGTCACCATAGGTTGGATTTTCTCTGATATTATAAAACTCTTTCTATTAATGAGATTCTCTTCCTGACCATTAGGAGTCTCAGTGCTCTGGGTTTTTGATTGCCTGAAAAGTGAGACAAATAAGGTTTTTTTTTTTTTAAGAAAAAAACCCTTGTCAATTCCTTTCAATTCCTTTCATTATAGTTTTCAGAGCCAAGATATTAATGGACTTACAAATCTTTCACTGTTATTGGATTCTTTTCTGACTCTGATCTGGAATAATTCTCTTGATCTGAATTTTTTTGGTCACTAGTAGAATTGATCACATGGTTAAGCTCATCTGTTTCTCTATTTTTTTCTTGTGGAGCCACTTCTTGCACAACAATTTGATTCTTAGGAAGGACATTTCTCTGATCATTTTCAATCTTGTGCACTTTTATTGGACCAATCTTATCCAAAGAATCTTTAGAAATTTCCTCTATGATGCTAGGTGGTGTAAGCTCTTGTACTTTTATCAAACCTTTATTTTCATAAGAAGGTAGCCTTAGGTGATCTTGATTTATTATTTCGGTCTCCAAATGATGATGTTCTACCAAATCTTGAGTATAGTGTAATTCTTTATACCATTTTGGGCTGTACAAGTTCTGTTCTACCCCTTTTCCTTCCATCTTTTTGATGATTTGGGGTGTGACTACTGACGTACCAAAAGAAGGTTCACTTAATTCATTCCGACCACTAATATTCTCATATGCTCCAACTTGTGTGCTAGTCAACCTACTTTTTCCAAACTTACTATCGGTAGAGATTGTAGAAGCTCTAGCGGTTTTTTTCCTAATCATTCTCAACGTAGTGTCAGGGTAATTTTCAACGAGTTCCTTTATACTTGGGTGTGGATTAAGCCCTTGTAACACCTTTAACGAATCACTGTTGCTGTTATGATTAATTACCTCATGAGCTTGGTTAACTCTTCCATCTTCAATGACTTTGACATTTTTTCGTACAAATCTAGATGCTAGGATGTATATAGGAAATTCTAGGTCACCAAAACCACCTACTGTCCGAATTTCCTTCATTTTTTTCGAAATCTGAGATGACACTGCTATATTCATATATACTCTCTTCATCATGCTCATCACAAGTTTCCAATTTGTTTCAACTGGTAAAATATCCATACTAGTAATAATACCTTTTGAACTTATTTTTTCTGGTGTGATTTTCTTACCTTTAGGTTTGATAAACTTTTTGAGACCTTTCACAAATTTCGTTGACTTTATTTTATGTAAACGTTCTTTTGCCAACCTTTTGAATGAGGGAAAACGAAGAAGGTGAACGCAGTCTTCTATACATGTAGCCGCTTTTGCTTTATATACTTTCAGTGAATTAAATTTGTTACGGGTCGAGTAAGTTGGCTTATCTTCTTCATGGGGGATAATACGCGCTTCTACACGCAATGGATCCGTTGTTCCCTCTAGCGTCTCACTACCAGCCCCACTGACTAAAAAAGATCCCGAAGGCGTCGGCCTGGTGGTGAAAATTTCGGGCTTGGGTTGGTCAATTTTAAGAGGCCCGCGTTGAGAAACAGGTAAGTAAACTTCTTTGACGTGAGGTTCAGGAGAGAAAAGTTTTTCCGAGTTTCCCACCTGATTATTCAGCGATCCTTGCGTTCTAGAGGGCGAAGGAGACCTGGAAGCAAACTTTCCAAAGAGTTTATCAATACTCAAAGCGGACCCTACAAAGTCTGGTCTGGTATTCCAAAGCGTATCGGTCTCAGGGGGCGTATATGGGTGACTGTTCTGATCCAAAACTGAAGTGGGTGATGATGGTCTTTGAACTTTTGTAAGTTTGAGCTTGATAGGTAACGCATTGGTAGCAATTGGCATCGGTTTATGGCCTGATGAAGTTTTCACATTTTGGGGTCTTTGTTCGTAGGTGGCTGGAATCGCCTTGTCTGAAGGTCGGTTACTCAACGTTCCTTGGGAAATTTTCTTTTGATTTTCGATTTCCTCGGCACGATACTTTGCAAGGTCTAGCTCCACCACAGGTCTAGAAGGTGGGATTTTCTTGGCAGATCTCAAAAGTAATATTTCCCTCTCATTCTTGAGTCTTAAAATCTGTGAAGATTTCAAGATTCGCTTTTCTACTTCTTCCTCTGCTTGTATATCAGTAATAACACCCTTGTCGTCCTTGATAGTGATTACATCCCTAGGTTTAAACCAAGTGAATTTTCTCCAGGCCGAGTCCAAAATCGTTTTGGCAATTTTGTATGGAAAGGAAATTATGTGGCAGATCTTTTGCCACCAGGTTTTCTTAAGATTTTGGTCGAGGTCACTTCTGCTTTCGTTATGCAGGCTTTTGATCTCTTTTTTTTTTGTTTTGGATAGGGGGTTTGCATGACGATCCAAGATGGGATCTTTCTTGTCTTGTTTTTGTCGAGTGATTGGAACTGGTGACACGTCAGGTTCGAGAGTAAATAAGACATGGTTTTGAGCTTCATTGGGTGAACTACAGGTGTCTTCTATTCCAGAGATGACTTTGTGGTTAGTGATAAGTTCTTCTCCTTTCTCCGAGACAGCCTGGTGTACCAAGGTGTAGTAGACCAGCAGCAAGGCGTAAGGTTCAATTATGTGTAATAGTCTCATCTTCTTTATTTAGCTTTGACCTTCACGAGAGCTGAAAGGGTCACCGAAACGAGGCAGGGCTTAACCCGTGAACCGAGGCAAACAGATTCAAAAGGACGAGGGCAGAGACAGGTCGTTCTGGATCCAGCTAATGGTCCTCCAAGGACTAGATAGCGTTCTCACGACGAAGAATTCGCTCTGAGATATACCAGTGGGAGGATAGGAAGAGTTCGGGGATGCAGTCGACCGGAGTCGAGTCGCAAACCCGCTGCGACGTTGCTTGATAAGCTTAAAACACTTGACCTGCACCTCACATATTTCCAAGTCGACCCGCACCTAGTGCTACGCATCTCGTTTGGGTCTTGGGTTTAGTTGCAAAGCCAATGGAAACCTGTCTGATGCGTTGAAGCCTGAGCTGCGTGAGGGTTTGAGAGAACACGGGATTATGATCTCCATACCACACCGGTAAGAAAGGACCCTCATTTTCAGAAGTGGCCAGATTGGGTGGCACAGCGCACGGTCGTCTATGAGCTTGTATATAGGAGAGTGATATACTTAACGGAGCTTACCGAGAAATTCAGACCGATCGATGCACTTTATGCTTTGTACTTTAGGGTGGGGCAAGAACTGGCACAGATGGACTGTGCGCCTCGATCGCAAAGCCAACTCACACACTCACTTGTCTAATTCCCACCCTCCGAACCACCGGTAAGGGTCCCTTGGAGCCTACGGTACGGATCGTGTAAGGTGGTGGAAGTGGAGGCTGAAGATATCCCCTGCCAAAAAGATAATTCTTATCAGGCCAGCATTTGCGTCGAAGACGCAAGCCCTCCTGCGGGGGGATAGGTCACCACCCCGCTGGTTGGGCTTGTGTTAAGCTTAGAATCACACACGATTGGACCTGCTGCCTGCCTGAGCATGGCTAAATTTATTGCATGCAATATTGTCCTCATGCCTATCTGCTATCGCCTGATGAAGGGGATTGAGAATAAGGATGCAATACTGGGATTCTAATTATCAACCCTGAATTTTATAATTTGGAATCTGATATACTGATTTATTGAAGACTAGAAACATGTATGAAAATAATTCTGTTGGTTGTCTTGAACATGGTTTATGGCGCATGACATATGATGCGGGTAGGAGACATAGCGCACAGAGATGCACCTCAGACATGTGCACGCCTAAGCACAAAGAATGCTGGCCTTGCCGACCAAACTCCTCATCGGGTCTTGCCGCACCACCTCTTCGATCGATCGACCTCGATTCGTCCGAGCCATCAGACTCAAAGCCAACCCTCCATTATAAAAACTCTTTCGGTCGCTCCATATGGTCCGACTCAGACAGGCCTCCCTAGCCCAAGTCTCGCTACGACGGGGGAACAGCATGAACTTGTCTCTGACTTCAAGCAAGACTTTCATCCATGCGATTCGGCCAAAGTGTTGGGGCTCACTGCCTCAGCGGGTAAGCGCCTTTGGTGGACGACCAATCTGTTCATGTATCCGTGGCTTACGACCTGCCTTACCATTTGGATTTTGAACTAAAATAAAGATGTATGCTACTGATCTGAATGCTGCTTCTAAACCGAAGCGTAAGGGTTTGTTCCGAAGGTTCGTGCTACCCACAGCCTTCTTTGGCGGAGTATTTTATGGTGCTGGTGGGTCATCAATCCCGCTGAAAGACTTGAAACATACACTATATGCTCGCACTTACATTTCTCAACTGATTACGTGTCATATATCTCTCTATCCAGGCATTTATGCATCCTTTCAGAATGAGTGGGTGCATGACGTCTTCACTGAGACGGTACCGCTAGCCGATGACCTTGTGGAGTATTTCGAAGAGTACAACCTGGAGAAGATCGGAGATGTGTCAAAACGGGCGGTGGAGGTCACAGGTGGTGTGATCACAAGTGCAAAGAATACCCTCGGTTTTAATGACTCCACCCCTCAGTCTCTACACGTGAAGCAGCCCACAACAGAGATGAAACGGGATAACTCGGAAGAAAGCAAGTCGAAAGCGGAGGCCAATATTGAGAAGATGAAGGCTAAGACCGAGGCAGCAGTCCAACGAGCACAAGAAATCGCTGCAGCCAGTGAAAGTCAGGTGGCGAAAACGGCTCAGAAGCTCGACTCGGCTGCTAGTACGAAGGCGAATGAAGCTTTGCAAGCTAACTTACCCTCTTCCACAACACTCTCGGCATCGACTCCCAAATCAGCCTCTCCATCCTCGCCTGAGTCTCTTCTCGTCTATCCAGGGTCGATCCCCATCGGACACGAGCCCCCGCCTGGGTACACAGGGGCGGTTCCGAGACCTCGAGACCCCTCAACCACCGCTGCGCCCCTACCCCCCTCTTTGCCTCTCCTCGCCCCTTCGGTCCGAGAATTCTCAAGCTCAGAACCGATCCTAGGCCAATTGGCATCGACCATTGACAATCTCGCTGGCTTTCTACGCGATAACCCAGAAGTAGCTGTACGGGGCAAGACACAAAGTGGAGACGATCCTCCCAAGGTCTTGGCCAACGCCGAAGTGGAATTGAAACATCTTGGACATCGATTAGAAAAGATCAAGACAGAGGAGCGAGCATATCTCGAACGTTCGCTCGAAAGCCAGGCAAAAGGTTACAGCAAGCTTCTGCTCGATGCCGAGAGAGATCTGCACCAACGACTTGACAAGCAAGAGGATGACTGGAAGGAGGCTTTCGAATCTGAGCGACAGAAGCTAGTCAAGTTTTACAAGACGAAGCTAGAGAAAGAGCTCGAGAGTCAGCAGGCGCTGATCGAGGAGCGTCTGAAACAAGAGGTGATCTCCAAAGGCCTCGAGATGCAGCGTAAGTGGATGAGGCAGATCAAGTCACAGGTGGAACAGGAGCGTGAGGGCCGGTTGAGCAGGTTGGTCGAGCTGGAAAGCTGCATCAAGGAACTCGGTCGAGCTACGCTCGATCACGAGCTCTATCTCGACCAGAACGTTCGAGTGCACAAGCTCTGGAATGGGCTCCGAGCACTCTCGCGCGTGTTTGAGTTCAGCTTCAAAAGGCCGTTTATTGAGGAAGTTCATGCGCTCAAGGCAATCAACAAGCCCATCGAACTCTCTAATGACTCCGACGCCAATCTCATCTCCACCGCGCTTTCGAGCCTACCGGTCCAAACAGTTGCGAGTGGAGTCGAAACGCTCCCTAGCCTTACTATTTGGTTCAAGGAATCGGTCGCGCCCCGGGTCCAATCAGTGACCTTCTTCCCCGACCAGGGAGGTTTCATCTCTTACTTAGTCTCCTACTTCCTCAGCAACTTTCTTTTTGAAAAGCGCGCGAGCGGATACGAAGTCCAGGGAAATGACGTGATGGCAGTACTAACGCGCGTCGAGGGTTTGTTAAATGGGAAAGACCTCGACGGGGCCACGCGCGAGTTGAACGCGCTAAAGGGTTGGCCAAAGGTCTTGGCGCGAGATTGGCTCGAGGCAGCGCGAAGACATCTGGAGGTTAAGCAAGCTGTTGAGGTCAGTACTCATTTCATTAGGCTCTCTCTCTCACTATGAAATGAACACTGATGTAATTTTTTTTTATTTACAGCTCATCGAGACAGAGGCCCGTTTACAATCTTTGTTACTCTAAGCAAAATCACAACCAAGCCATAAAAAAAATATGTGTAACTTATTTGTCCAAGTAGGGGCAGACGCGCGAGGAGCTCATGCGAGAAACCTTTTTGGGACCTTCATTTGTTAGTCTGAAACCCAAAATGATAGAAAAAAAAAAAGGGTGACAGTAAGTTGCTGTGCTTTGTGATGCATACATACATAGAATAAAGACACAAATAGTGGATGATGTTGTTGTTGTAAGACAGCTTAGCATGTGAGATTTTTTTTTTTATGGACACAGTTCCAAGTCCGATAAGAACATGAATTGGGCTAACTTATATAATATATATATAAGTCCCGGTACCTTGTCTCATTTAATGAACGAGTTCGAAGCTGAAGGGGAAAGACTTTTACCAAAAAGTCCATTCCTTTTGGTGGTTTAATTTTTTTTTTGAAATTTCAATCATTTTTTGGGTTTATACACACACCTTTGAAACTTTAAAAAGGTAGAGAAACTTTTTGGTCTCAATTTCAAGGCTCGCTCTTTTAATGAAAATTGTGATAGAAATTTGATTCTTAGGAATTCAAATATATATATATTCGATGAGGATTGGAAACTCAAGTCAAGTGTGAAACGAATCTTAATTGACTTTCAAGGTTAACTTATGTTGTGTAAAAAAAAAAAAAAAAGAGTATTGCTTTCATTCTGCATAATTCGGTCACATAATACCAATCGCTACCATCTCACTAATGGTAAGGATTATTAGAGAGTATCACCACCGGGTCAGAATAAACAATAAATTGCCAAGTTCCTTGCGTCCGTTGAAGGCCACGAGGGTGGTAACACTGATGAAAAGGCTCTTGCGGCTTCTCTATCTTTATCTCCTCCAACACACCATATAATAGGCCATTTGAGAAACCGCTCGGAACTCTTTCTCAGCTATTCATCCTTACGCACAGAAACACCAAGTCACATTCCAAGTTTAACTGGTCTCATGAAGCACTTTAGCGTGTTGCTGGCCAGCCTGCTAGTCTTGCTCCTCCATGCTCATGATGAATCATGCTACCCTTCTAAATCTAACAATCTTGCTCTTACTAGCCGTTATCCCAAGTCTTCAAATCCAATGAACCAGACAAACACGGATGCGTGGTCGAATGCAACATCAGACTGTAAGAAAAGCTATATTAAGACAAGGCCTAAAAAAAATCTAAAAGATTATGTCACGTCTGATGCTAACTTCGCTTATGTAAAGGGACTGTAAGAACGACGCAACTGCGACAAAGAAGAATAGATTGCGATGAAAAAGAAAGGATCTGTGTAAAAGACATGGAATCAATAAGAATCACAGATAATCAACAGACTCGAAAAAGTCTCAAGTAAACTGGCATTTGTGGATGTCACTAACAACACACAAGAGCACCATAAGATAATGCGAAGATGTCAAAGCAAAGAAAGTTCTTTTTTTAATGAAATAAATAAATTTTCCAATCTCAAAAAAATTGGAACAGTATAACAGAGGACTTTGAAAAAAAGTGAAAAGTGAAGAGATTGTATTGAATGTATTTCTCATGAGAAAAGAAAAAAAGAAGTTGGAGAGAATAAACAGAAAAGGTTATAAAAGCAGCACAAGTCTTTTTTTTTAAAAAAAACTCATATTTGCCATCTATCACAACGTAGCACATTTCATATCCATTCATATAAGTCAAGTGTCTGACCTGAACCACATATCAAGATTTTCTGAAGCTTTTACAATTAGTTTTGCTCAAAGATTAGTCCACCTGAACCATGTTGAGATAAGATTGTACCCTACAGTCCATACATTAACATCCTGTATAGCGTTGTAAAGGCTTGTACTGTAACAGCTTCTTCATCCACTTTTGTACGGGATGGTCTCAGAGCTTTTCCTCCATCTTTCTCTCTAACCATATCCTCGACCCAACCCTGACACAGGTGCAGCCAGCACACGCGGCTGACATTCGTGTATAAGTTTTTGGTCAAGGATTCAGAGGTACCTCTCACGAATACTATAGTCCATTCCCACAATCATAGGCGGAGCGCTTTGAGTGTCACAAAAACTCACAGTCATTGATTCATCTAGTGTGTCCTTGTGTATATATATATATATCATATATCTTTAATTTCTCACCTAAAAACCCTTGATCATCAGTTACCATATCGATTCAAGCGCCATAGAAAGTCACATTAAAAAGAGATTTCTGACCAATCTAGATCTATGTAGAAGATTGGTTGTCTGATAAAAAGTACAGACAGATATATGAAGGTTTAATTTTTTCTCCTTCTGGCATGAGACGTCCTAGACAGGCCGGTTCAATTATCCTTCTCACACTTCATGATCTGTAGCTGGGATTTATTTTCCCTTCTTACTATTGATGATGTGTACCTGGGGTATATGTCAGTGCTGTGCCTCGAGACACCTATAAGAGGATGAGGCTCGTCATTGTTTTTCCTTCCTCATCAAATCTTATCTTTTTGTCTCGTCTCCTCTGTACCTCAGGTACGTACTCACTTTGTATTGCACTCTTGTGTTTCCAGTAGCTAATCTGGAATCCTCTCGTGCTTATAAGTCTTGTAACCTTTAGAAGATATACGAAAATTTCTGCGCTATATGAACCTTTTTTTTTAAAAAAAAAATTATTATAATATATACTCCTCACAC
>KI576782.1:182-11255 GCA_000500245.1 Cronartium ribicola 11-2
TCTCCCCCACCCACACTGGATTTGATGGTGGATTGATATTTCTCTGATATTTGCCTGAAGTCAATCAGACACACTGGGCTACCGGTGAGGAGTAAATGGGGGCTGTGATAGCCTTTGAGTTTCTTCCTTACCCTAACCCCAGTGACACATTTCTCGAAAAAATCTTCACCCAATCCTTTATTGGCTGTAGTTGGGTATCCAGGCGTTAATATTGTGTTGCGACTTCAACGTGTCATGCAGAATTCATGACAGTGGGGGCAGTATGCCGGGATGCCAGTTGGCTGCACTCTTTGACGCAAGACATCTCACCAACAATAAGCGCTTCTGTGCGACAACAAATCTGCTGTTCACGTATCAGGCGACAACTCAGCTAATAAGAAAACAAGACATGCCTAACGAAAATTCTATTACATAAAGGTTTAGAATGGATTCCAGGTAAACAACAGTCAGCGGGACGTATTTACAGAAACCGTTAGAGCCCCCCAAGTTTTGACATGCACAAAAGCAACTCGGAATGATCAATGTTTGAAAACTGATGCAATTACAATTCTTTGACTGTAGCATTTTCTGCTTTTGGGATTCATGCATTTGCATGGCATTGCTCTAGAGAGCTTCCAGGAATTCTGGCCACGGCCGAAGCATAATTTTTGTAGGGAATTTCGACTTTTTCGAAGAGATCTTTTATTTCCTCTTATTTCTTTTGGTTTGAATTTACGGAACAACTTGTGTTGTCGTGGGGGGNNNNGGAGTGTTATGGTTCACCATGGTTATGTAGATACAGAGACAACAATACACAAGTTGTAGCAGTAGCAGCTGTATTTGTCGTCAGTCTTGGTCCACCGCCCTCTCGGATTTCCTCGTCATTCATCTTGTCGATGAGGAGACCTTACCTGGAACTGATAGAGAGGCAGCGGAACATTTTAGGACAAAGGGGGTTGATGATCAAAGAAATGATAGAGAGGCACTGTTTATTATCTTGATAAAGTGGATGAGTATGATTTAAGCTATTACTAATGGTCACGACCCATGATAATGTTTTCAAATGTGATGATACTCCTGTTGAGTATGCTAACCAATACCTCAAGAGCTATGCGGGTTGGGGAAAAAGACCGGTGAGCAAAACATGAAGGACAAGTTTAATCTATGATATGAAAAAGGAACTCCTTGTCTCAAACTTTCACTCACCTTAACTTGGGATAAAATGGAAGCCATAGTGAAGATGAACTTTGCACCTCCTTGCACAATCAACTAAAAGACAAAAATGATTTGGGTAGATATTGTCACCAACACTGTTTGCTATCAAGGTACATTGTAGTTTCATTACCAAGCCACAATTTGTACTTCTGTAGCAAGCAATTTGCATTTGAGGGCTGTCTCAGTGACCAATTAGGTGAGCACAGCAAAGTTCAACCCCAACCTCTATTTGACTGATACTTGTGCATACACATATGTGGATTTGGCCCTGCCAACCAAAAGGTATTTCAAGATACACAATCCCTCCACAAGGTTTGTTTCTGAGCATCAGTTCCAGTCATTTTATCCATTGAAACAAATTGATTCATACAAGATAATACAGCGTAGAGGAATAAGTCATGCACGTATTGTAGTACAACACTCCTACAATTTCATGATGGTAATACCGTCCCAAGTAGTTACACACCACACAGGCACAGTGGTTGCATCATCGATAATTCCGTCTTGTCAATCTTTATGAGGCTTGGTATCTGATCAAAATAAACTGCCTCACTGAGGTTAGGTGGAAGTGGCTACTTTTAATAGAACTTGATTGATGACAAGCACAAGCTTATTCGAGGGACACTGCACCCAAGACTGGTGCTCACATACGTATGTGGACACACGAAACCTAAATACTGCAGATACAGATGATGAAACAAGACCGCAGCGATGATGCAAATGGAGACAATGGTTTGAGGGGACCCCCTCCTCTCTAAAAAGAGTGCCGGTTCATGAAGTGTATGGAAGAGCGGGCTTGTCATGGATCAGCCCCGGGCTCTTTTCCGGAAGTTTCTCCGCCTTTCTCACTGCTGTTACTGGATTGGGTGGTGTAGTCAATCGTTTCGCCACCCGACCATGGGATGGCATCGAATAGGTAGGAGATTGACTCCCTGAGGCCGGTAACACGCGTTGGGAGGAAGAAATTTGTGTCAACGGATAAGAACAAGACTAGTGAGACGGTTAGAAAACTGACCCGTAGTGACTACGCCGGATGGTTTCCGCAAGCACCTGAGAGATGTCGACACAAACCAGTTTCGAGCAAGCCTCGAGATGGTCATGTTGAGGAATGGTGTTAGTGACGACGAGGCTGGCGATGCTCGAGTTGTTGACGTTCTCCAGGGCGGGGCCTGAGAGGATGCCATGAGTGACGAGGGCAATGACGGTAGTAGCGCCGGCATTTTCGAGGTGTTTGGCGGCTAAGCAAATCGTACCACAAGTGTCGGCCTGGGTGTTTGATGATCGATGGGCGAGCAAATCAGTAGACGTTATAACAACTGAAATGGGGTTTTAAAACAAAGAGGGTGGCTTACCATATCGTCCACCAGGATCGCCGTCTTACCCTTCACACTGCCCACCAGTACCATCCGAGAAACCTCGTTGGCTTTTTTGCGTTCTTTGTGGAACAGGGCAAAATCAAGATCGAGTCGACCGGCAATAGAGGATGCGCTGGGTAACAAAAACAAACGGAAGAGATGTGGTAATGTGAGCAAGGGGAGGTACATCTGAGCCAGGTGTAACCTGCCGCTTTGCTCCACCTGCATCAGGCGACACTATCACTGCATTTGCGACGTTGAAGGTTTCCCGGATATACTGCACCAGCGTGGGTTCGGCATAGAGACTGAGTATATAATTTTGGATAGGGTAAGTATTGAGTTCGAGAAGAAGCGCCGTGGTACAAGTCAAGATTCGAAACCCATCTGCTCATCAGTAAACAGCTGTTGACTGACTTGTCAACCGGACAATCAAAGAAGCCCTGGATCTGAGAGGCGTGGAGGTCCATCGTCTGCAAGGGGGAAAAAATCGGATTAAACACAATCATCTGAAGATGCTCTCTCATGGTGGTATGGACAATCATGTTAAAATACTGACGATTACATGATGAGCGCCCGCTTCACGAATCATGTTGGCCACAAGCTTAGCCGTGATAGGCGCTCGAGATTTGTCCTTCTTGTCCTGACGGCTGTTTCGAATCAGAGATTGATGGAAGATATTCATGCCATATGAGTGAAATATTGGCAGTGTAGTGATAGGTAATACTTAAATGGACTGACGCATAGGGAAAATGAGGAATTACAGCCGTAATGCGCGCAGCCGAAGCAATCGAACAAGAATGGATCATGATCAAAAGTTCTGCAGGCGCAAAACGAAAGTGTGCATGAGTTTGTGGGCAAAAAGACAAGCTAAATCTTCTGAAAAGTTCAAAGGGACTTTACCCATCAGACTGGCATTGGTGGTGCATGTAATGGAACTAGCAGTTCCGAGAATATAGACATCGGCTTGTCGGACGCTTTCCTGGATCGACACTGAAATTTCGCCTGAAGGCCGGCGGTCGAGTGTGGTTGGGGAGAGAGGTATTCCGAGTCTACGGGAGACTTGCTGAGCAAGGGCTGGATGAGAAGTCCCTGAGAAGAGCTTGAGGGAAGAAAAGCCAGACATGAGGGATGATTTGGTATAGTTCGAAAGCGATCAATCACTCGGGAATCGTAAATTGAGCAAAAGTTTGGACATAGCTAAGCTAGACCCTAAGCTTAAGATCATCAAAATCAGTATCGGATCAGGTATCCTAACTTTATCCCATCAACGACCACGATCCGACAGCATTTCATCACCTTCAATCTTCACATCACCGGCGGCAACTCATTTACATCTTGGATTTAACATGTCCATAGCTCACGATGAGCCCACGATGGAGCTCATTCGTGCTCGACTTGCTAACTCTGAGCGAGCCCTGGGTCGGGTTCTACGAGCATTCTATCGTCTAGCCACCTTCACCCCTGAAGAAAGTCAGCCAAGCGCCCCCAATGAAGACGACCAGACTTTATCACCAAATTACAGCGATAGGCTCTATATGCAACACGCTTCTTTTCTTATTGAACTCAACACACTCACTCGTTCTTTGTCGGAGTCAAAGGGTGTCCGGATGCTCCAGATGACGGCACGTGAACTCGAGGGTCTGGAACGAGAGAAAATTCGTTTGGAGTCTGAGGCTTTGGCGGAGACGAGTAGGATTGCGGAATTGGAATTGGAACTCGAAGATGCAAGACGAGAACGGAAAAACAAGATCCAATATGAAGAGATTGGGAAAGAAGTCAGACGGTTTGGCGATCGGTTTCAGAGCGCGGGGTTTGTCATCATTTATCTGTTTTGAGGTGTTTGGGGTGTTTCTATGGGGCTGTTTGAGTGACGCTCTTCTCATAGGATCGTCATGTTTTTGTTGCTTCTGATTCATTTGGATTAACTCGTGAGCGTAGCCGGATCGATGGTCTTGCAAAAGAAATTAACACTTTGCTCGAGGAACAGCGACTCTATGCAGAACGGTGGAAATCTCGAAGAGATCAGTTTGATACAGTCGTATTGAATTTAGAGGTGCTCCAAGAAAGCATCAGGTGGGTGTCACACTGATCCTCTTGTAGGCTTGAGTGATAACTAAGCTCATACAATTTCTGAAATATTTGTAGAGAGGAGAAGGCAGATGCCGATCGCAAAAATGCTTTGAATGATGATGATGTGGACGATGACGATGCCCGTGCAGGGGAGGAGGATGAAGCAGACCGAAGCGGGACGGGAGAGCCAAACAAAGCAATAGCCGAGGCAGATGCCTCACTCACGCTTGGTACACCCTCTGCTGTACCACCCGTCCTCGATGAGGCTGAATCTGCATTCAGGCCCACCACTCTCAATCCTTGCGCTTCCACATTCTTCCCCGATCCTATGAACCAAGATTCGGCTGTCTCCACACCTGACAATCGTTCCGGAGCTCGATCACATTTAGCAAACGGGACCCCTCAACCTCTCGATCGACCGCTATCACGCATGGAGCAATACGCGATGGAGCTCGATGGATCTGAACTACACGACAATGTGGACGTCACCGTAAATGAAGACGGCGTGTATGACGACACGACCATGGAAGATGGAGAGGAGCGGGAGGAAGTTGAGGAAGGACAGGAGATGGAGCGTGATTGAGGCCAAGAAATGAAGCCTTGTGACACCGTCAAATCCTGGCTAGAGTCTGCTCCCAATTGATTTTTACATAGGGCGTTAAGGGGAATTGGAGTAATTTGATGTTTATGGTCTCCCCAGTCTTTGGTGTAAACTTGGGGTTGGAAGCTATGCTGAAGAATGTTGACATGTCATATATTCCATACCACAACCTTGAAATCAACTTACAGTATGTGGGTTTGAGTCAATTTGATATTACCTGTGAATGAACAAATCAACATATAGTTGATCAATTTTTGGCCAGTAAACATTCATCAAATCCTCAATGCTTTGATGGGTATATGATTGAATGTCTAGCTACGATGGGAATTCCCAGGCCAGTAATCCAACAGGATGAGGAATTCTGATATCCCGTTTTCTCTCACCAATTTTTAGTTGCAGTGAACACCATTTGCCCCAATTTGTCATTTGTATGTGGGGGCCAATGCGGGCCTTGGTTAAAGCCCTGGCACGCAGTCAATCAGCTTGAACCCCTGAGCTTGGGTAGGGGTTCGCACCATAAATAATTCCACTTTGAGAGCTTGGGCTTTTGTGGGTGGGGGCTCTTGGTTTGAAGCTAGTGAAGTCAGTTTCCTATTAATACATCTTGTCAGATGTTCTCTTATTCTTGTCTACTGACTTGGTGTTCACTCCCTGGTCAAAATTTCACCTCTATGTACAAGTTTTTCAATCGCAGAATTTCCTCAAAAGGTCTTGGAACTTGTAAGGCCTCTGCTTGAGAGAGTCCATGAGAATTTAGGATGCAATTTGCAAGCAGTCAGAAAATCTCAGTTTGTTTACCCTATCTAGATGTCTGTGGAAATTTTTGTACTCGTTGTACCTTTGGGACTGATCTTTTCCAAGATGCACCTCAATAGCACAATATAGACTACAAAATAAACATCTTGTGCTGTGAATTTTGTGTGGTGATACACATCATATATTGAATTACAGGTGCTCTCAGGAGCTTATCACAATATGTTTGTTTGCTATTGCTGATCTTGATGAGCTTATTGACAGACAGCAGGAGGGTTCTGTCAAGGGTTCTGTCAAGACACACAAACTCTGCTCTGCTTCCACGCCTCAAGAAAACTCTCACCTGACCAATCCGGAAAAGAAAAGACTGATGAGGGAAAGTTTCCTTGTGGCGCGGAGTGTCTGTCAGTATAAAGCTGTGAGTGATTACATTAAGTTTGATACAGTGAGATGAACAAACTTTCACGTGTCAATTTTCGAAAAATGGTGTGAAAGGGAAGTGAAACAGATACCCCATTCTAACACTTATATACATAAAGGCCTAATGAAAAGGGAAATAGGACAACCGTGGTGTTGAGATTCACATCCTAAATATCTTGTTTCCAATGATATTGCTATCAAGCCAGTAGACATTGATTTGTCCCCCTGTCTTTCCAGACATACATCACCTTGAAGTTTCTTGGCCAGATTATTGCTATCCTCTATTGTTAGTGAATTTATTTGATTTTTTGTTGAAAGCTTCGTCCATTACCAGGATATTCAAAACATCCATGTAAATCAGAAACTACCAAGAAAACCCAAATCAATATCTGGGCAACCTGTGGAAAAAGGGCTCAGACAGGTACCAACCTTATAATGCCAATGAGGAGGTACATGTGCACCCCAAATCTTTGGTCCAAATAGATGGACTTGGTATGTCCCAATATTTTTTTACAACTTCTAATTAATACCTCAATGAAACCATATTATCTACGACAATCAAAGTTACAATTCAAGGCCGTATATGAAACAGCTACACACCAGATGACCTTGGACCTGGAGATTCATTTCACTCTGCTTTATCACTTCTAGACGTCTAGAGTTTGGTGTCTTTTCCGTGCTCCGTGATCCAATTTTTTCCCCGAGTCCTTTTTCAACATAATTGGGTCCAATTCTTATCATATCAGACTTCTGGTCATGCTTCACATACCACCGATACCGCCTTAGAGGAGGAATATCAGAAGCCTGAGGTAATCTATGAACGCAACGTTTCCAAAGACAGTGGGATATTTCTTATGGGTAGCTCGGAGTTATACAATCTCCAATTGAAGAGGTCACAGTCAGAAAATCTTTCAAATCTTTGGCGTGAGATGTGTTGGTTTTTTTGTTTTCAAAATGTGTTTTGTATGATCACTGATCATCATCTTCTGATCTCTATTGATTCCCTTCAAAGAGCCATGCATGGCCCTTCACTAAAAATTCTCGGGTTCATGCCTTTTCAGTAGCCTATTGTCATCACATGCTATGCCGGAATATATCTCAGGATCCGGGATGCAGGGTTGGATTCATTTCAGGTATATGTGGTTTGTGGCATTGCCCATATCATTTCTTGGCCATGAAAGGGTTTGAAGATGGAAGATAGGAGTTGTGGAGGTGTAGGAATCTTGCATATAAAGGCCAAACACATCTCACACCAACAATTTAAAATACTCTGCGTCCCTCCCTTGCTAGAGCAGCTGATATAAGCCAACAGGAGACTTTGTCAAATTTAGTTTGCAACTTCTATTGTATGGCAAGGTATCAGCCAAAATACAGTCAAGACATACAATTAGCCATTAAGGTTCTATTACAGTTTCTACAATAGAAGAGTAATTAGAGGATGTCGGAATGTATCTAAGACTAGGGAGATTGCAGTCAAGAAAACATATTTTTCCTTTGACTAACTAAATACCAAGCTCAAGGAAATATGGAGTTTGGGGTCGAGGTGAAAGTTCACAAAGAAATGCGCCTTCCTTGGACAGCCACCTCCACGGTCAAGTAGGGTGGCTCCCTGTACGTAAGACCTAGCTTCAGGGCCTGCCACGCCCGCTGGGTCGTCTTGGAGCTAGTTTGCGCTGGAAGTACGTTAGCTCCCGAATCCAAGTCCAAGATTGACAAGGGAAAACTCGGGAGCAGCCGCCAGCAAAACTCCAACTACACTACTACAAATGTCACACACACATGTTACACACACATCACACCCGCGTATATATTGTGGACCTTTGTGGTTGTTGGACTGGAGTTAAGGTCATGTCACCTACAAAGCACGGCACTCACGATCAGCTGATTGCTTCCTGGTGCGCCAAACCGAGATCTCGGCTAGGTCATGTTTGACCATCTTGGCCGGCCGCCAATGGTGTCTTGCAGTTGAGTTGAAGGCACCCTTGCAGCTTGGCAGATTATTTGGTGATGAATGTCATATTTCCAAATGCATTCATCACCTGACGCGCCAGGAGCTATGGTATTTTCCCTCTTAGCGTACCTTATTTTGAGGTCCGCGGTCCACCTTTAGACCTTTTCTGAGGGTTATTTGGCAATGCTTACACAGTTTGCTGGGTGTTTGGTTGGCGGTAAAAGATGCTGACAAGATACATATGTAAGCACAGGCAGGCAGGCGTGGAAGATTCTATGTACCAATATGACAAATCTACAAAGCCAGTAAAAGTTAATGTGTACTGTCGCAGCTGATTTGTGATAATGTATCTGCTCATCATTGCAGGTACATTCTCAAGTCTTTTCCTGTCTTCCCTCACCTTGCTCACATAAAACACTGCCATAGTCCTCACCAGGCCTGAATTATTCAGAGCTTAAGCTATCTCCGCAAGCAAGCATGGAAAAACATCACCAAAGTCTTTTCATTATTTAAATTGATGTATTTCTTGCACAGCTGTACCAAATATTGATCTTGAATGATTTTTATTTTTTTCTGCTGTTTTCTCTCTCTCAAGCTTGATGACAACTCCACGTATGTACAGAAACACAAAAACACATTAGATGGAGCAAAAAGAAAGAAATCCCCACCAAAAAAATTACGGAAAGACAGGAATTCACATCACTTTACTCTAGATATGGTACAAAAGAAGATGTATTAGTATTGAAAATCAAAAAAAAATGATAATCATAACCATGAAAGAGACAGAGAGAGAAAGAGATAATTTGAGCCCACTTGAATGTACCCCATGAAACTATGGTACAAAAAAAAAGGATACATGTATTAATATTGAAGATTGACTCAAGACTAAATGAGATATAAAAAAGAGAGAAGAGAGAGAGAGAGGGGGGGAGTAGTTGAACCCACTTACTGGTTTCTAACAAAATTCTGATACAAAAGAAGTAAAAAAAAAATGAAAGATACATCAGCAATGAGGATCAGAAGAAAAATATAAACAATAGAGAAAGAGAATAAGAGAGTTTGGACTCACTGTGATAAATCTAATGAAATTAGATGAAAAAAAAAGTATATATCAGTATTTAAGATTGAGCAAAAAATCATAGAAAGTAAGAAATGAAAGGGCCAGAGAGAGCTCACTCAAAGTAAACTAGTGAAATAATGACACCAAAAAACTTATTTGTAATGCAGATTCAACAAAAAACTACAATTAAAAGAAAGAGTTTGAACTCACTCAGAGATTAATTATGAAAAAAAGGAGGTTACCAATCAAGGGTTAGATTCCAAATACCTAAGACTGAGATTGATTGAAATTATTATTCAAAAATAAACACAATATACATTGGTGATCAAGATTGATTGAAGTAAAGGAAAAAAAAAACTGTAGGAGAAAGGATGGAAATATGTAGGAAGGTGGGAGCAACTTACCTAGAATGCCTCTAGATTGGATGAAACAATGAAATTATAATACAATCGAAGACTGCATCATTCTTGAAGACTGATGAAATAAAAAGAATTATAAATAAGATGCATCAGTCAAGCAGATCAATCAAAGCTAAAGAAAGATAAAAAAAAAGAGAAAAAAACCACGTAACTCTGCAGATGTATCAAACAATTGAATGAAAATGAAATTTAGATTGTTCAAGGAGATCAATTTAAGTCCAAACAAAAAAAAATTGATGAAAAGTTTCACCACCAACATGGTTGGCTCGGATGCCAATATCCGAGTCAACCCGGGTCCAGAATGAGTCGGATGCGCAGTCTGGACCCGCATTGGCTCGGACGCTGGTAAATTCAAATGGATAGTAGTAATGAAGAACCAACAAAGTCAAACGGAGGAAAAGTAAGAAGAAGAATGAAAAAGGCAAGAATGAGGGAAAAAGACTTACAGTAAGTGAAGTGATCAATGAAATTTTCAGACAATGTTTTCCTCAACTTAACTAAGTCCCTCCTGAGAAGCGAGCCTCGAGGAGGGACTTATGACCAAAGCTGAACAACTGGCCTGAGAGCGACAGACTCTCAACCACCTCCTGCCTACAGTCCCAATTTCCCGCGAACCCTCCTTATCAATCTTTTTGGTCCAAAGACCAAAAAGTTGTCGGTGACCTGGATACATATGCCCATGTCTTTTTTTTTCTTTTTTCTTTTTTTTTTAAAAAGTGTGATTTTGTATTACATAACACACCAAGTGAGAGACCAGTGTACACCTTAGTTTAACTACCAGACATAAACTAACACCGCGTCAAGAGAGGAAGGTTTGAGACAAGCAGGAGAGAGACCACCAGAGACCAAGTACAAGCGAGATAACAGCACAGAGGGTGATAGTTGCAGGCAGGTTAAGGAGAGTTTGAACAGAGAAAGAAAGAAGGTAAGATAATCGGCCTAGGCTTCGTCCGGGAGGTAGGAACACAAATGTTCAAATCTGCCCGTGTCAAGTAAAAATTGGGCTAGATATGGACATATGCCCATGTCATCAGAGTACTATTTCAATCTTTCCAACCCAGGCTAATTGGTTGGAATGGCAATGAGGGTGAACATGTGATGTAATCAACTGCGGAGCCTGTATCTACATTGGGAGTAAACAAAAGCTTTTGGACTTTTGGACTTCTGGGCTTGTAAGATTCGACAAGGACTTGAAACAAAGTCCATAAAGGCTGTTTCCTCACTCTCCTGACTCACACCATGATTTCATC
>AWVX01054715.1:0-15987 GCA_000500245.1 Cronartium ribicola 11-2
GGGTTTCTCCATTTAAGCATATTGTGCTGATAGTTACTTCTTATATAAAAATAATTTGTCTTGTCTCTCTCACCATCACTATACCATTGAAATTGTCTCTCAAATGTAATAATGACCTTCAAGGTATTCTTAGATATGACCTCCAAATTCTCTAACCAAAGCCTTTTGTGAGTGTGATATATGAAAAATCATACAGTAACTAAGGTACACACTCTATTTCCTTCATAGTGTTTATAACTCAGTGTTTAGAGAATCCATTTGGAATATGGTGATGAAACAATCATTGAATAAGTAGTTAAAGTCTTTCATGTGTTTCTACATCATCCACCTAAGCTCACTGAACCACTTCTTAACTCGGTACAAACCTTGAATGGTTTATCTGAGAAAACTTGGGTTTGTCTTTCTTTACTTCATATCTGTTCCAATTTGGTATCTTCATGAAAGCTGTTATCACGGAAAAAGTAACCAATAATTATTTTGTTGTACTTGCCTTTACTTTTTTCTTTTATTATAATCTTAGGAAGGTATTGAAAGATATCAAGTTGGAAAATGAAGTTCATAAATCTGACTGATTCAGAAGCCAATGGTCGGGCTCAGGCAAATTTGCTTAATGAGAGGCCAATACTGAATCGGATTTATGCTGAAAGAATGTGTATGAATACATTGCAATAAAGACCTCGTGGTCTAATCCGTTCTCTTTACAACCAATCAATCTTATATAAATCTGTTCAATCCCAGTCCAATTCTTCATCAGTCACAGTCAAAGGAAATTCACACATACCACCTTTATTTCTTTTTAAATGTCTCTCCGTTACTCTAACCTGATTGTTGAATTAAACATCATCAGATTTTTTTTCAAAAAAAAAGGAATGTTTCTCAAGCGAGTTAACCTTATGATCAAAAGGCTTGTTGCTCATCAATGAGCTTTTGATGTTCAAAAATAAAGATAAAACACATTCAAAAGTAAAGAGGAAAGGTAGATAACTCAATCAGGTAGTGGTTTCAATTGTTTAACCCATAAAAAAAAAATTGAAAACTCTTTAAATTCAAAACGTGCTCTTCAAGAAGATGATCATATTGAAAATATTACTCACTTTGATTTTAAACAAACAAACAAAAAATAAAAGGATACTTTGTTGAGCAAAAGAAAAGGTGACGCTTCCAAGGTACTAAAAAAATGTGTCCAAGGAAAAAACCTTTGATACTTGTGATATATGGCCGAATGACGATTATAATTTTGAAAGTTCCAGTTGCAAAGGAAGCTATACCAAGATTTTTTTGGGGCGAAGGGACAACAAACCATTGGGTCTCCAAAAAGAGTAAAGTTCATTGAATCAGTGTAGAAGCAGTCTTGGAGCTTGTCTTTGTTTTATCAAGTGACCAATGATCTTTTCCCCACGTTGCTGCGACCAAGAGTGGAAAGATCAGCGTAGCATCTGCGAAAACCTATACACATTCGACCAAACAATAATGAAATAGATAGATGGTATCAATGATCTGATCATCATTTTTGTTTTTGTAGCAGACGCTATCGACTCAATATTATGATGGATGTGTGTGTAACGTACCTTGACACTCTCACTATTTGTCTTGATCTTTCCCCAACTCACTGCTTCATCTGGTCGAGCTCCACTATCTGATCCATCAAATTCTTGTCCTGTATTAACATATACTGCATATTCTGCCCCATTCCTCTACTCGTACAAGTACATAGATGATAAGTGAACTCTATAAGAGAAAGTAAGATCAATGGGGAGTTTAAAAGAGACTTACGTAAAGCATCGCATTAGCGATCTGGTGCTTACATACACCTCCACCGAGGATGATCATGCCAGCTTTCTTGGCGGAACGACCGAGTTCGTTGATGGCGCGAATGTCAGCGACGATATCAATTATCAATGGGTTAGGGTCCATCTTGATCGAATGGAAACAGAGCATATCTCCAAAAGCTACGGGCAAGTTCAAAAGAGCGATGGTAAGAATCAGTATGACTCCCCAATCTGACCTTCTTGCGTCCTTTACAGGTCAATGCCCACTCACATCCATCTGTCAAAGCTGGACAAAAGACTGGGATCTTGTTTTTGGCGGCCCAATAGAGTACTGAACGCTCGTCATTGATCTCTAGCCCGAGTCTCTCAATCACTTTGGTTGGCGTCCACTTCGTTCCCAGTCGCTGTTGTTCGTTCCTCATCCGATCAAGCACGGGCAAGACCCAGTCCTCGAACTTACAGTAGTTGTCGTTCGGTACTATCAAGTTCCCGATTCGATTCAAACCTGATTTCCTTAGCTCGGCACCCGAGGTTGGGTTAAAGGAAGCCTGAGGTGTAAGGTAAGTCTGACCCAGACATTTGATCACGTCCTCCTCGATCCCGCCTGCGGTAGTGACAAGGACGGACACGTGTTGGTGTTGGACTAAGAAACGAATGATTTCCCGTAAACCGGATGAGATTAAATTAGATGTGAAGCCGAGGAAGACGCGCGCGCGTTCGTCCGATTCAGAGTCTCGTGTCACACTCGGATCATCGTCTGACAATCTCCAATTTCGCTGCTCGAATAAGAGGAAACATTTCAGGAAAACAGAAAAAAATGAGTATAGGCCAAGTGTGTTCAAAATTTAAACGATCATTTTGAAGCATGAAAGATTGAGAGAGGATCGTACCATCTTGTTGATGATCTCGATAGCCTGGTGGAGACTAGAGGCCTGGAAGCCGATTCGTTCATAGCTCGCAAGGAGTTCTTCGAGGCCAAAGGGGTTGTTGAAATCAGGTCCATAGACCGAGGTCGAATCGGAGGGGATTGGGATCGAGGGCACAAAGACGTTTGCCTTAGCTTGTTCGAAGCCGTCCTTGGGAGCGTCTTGGGCTTTGACTGGAACAGAGTCGGACTGAGATTGAGTGGACATAATGGAGCGTTAGCGTTCCGGGTGGGTTCGAAGTTGGGTTTGGATGGTTCATCTTGTGAAAGGTTGAGATGAGGAGAGAAGGAAACAAATTACAAAATCATCGGAACTAATGAAGGACATGTACAGTAATTGATTTGGTGGGACTGATAATGTTTCACGTGTCCTTCAGAACTTTTCCATTTTTCAACCTCAACCTCAATACCACCTCTTTGGTCTTTCGCCAACCCAGCCCAGAAATTCAGCAACGCCTTATAGAGAAATAATGACCGGTACTGCGCTCCACCCCTTCAAGAGCTATATTTCATAAAAGGTGGGAAAACTAAGCTGGAGCTCCCCAAACCAATATTGGCTTCCCAATTGCCAGCGCATGTTTGGACAAGAAACATTCATATTTACGTGCACAAATCCTATCAAAGTCAGCTCTTATGGTTGGCCTGCTCTAACCAATAAGGAATATCTGCATTCCCGGTCGAATCAGTCATCTTCAAGGATCTAGGATGCCCCCGAAGTTCTTCATAATTCATTCTACTTGGGTGGAGTTATAAGAGTCAGTACTTCTGCTGTTTCGAAGACACCAATCACTTCCATGATATACATACCATCCTGGTTTACCAAAGTCATTCGTGAACCGAACAGGTCACGGCTGATCCAGGGCATCAATTTACAAACTCTGAGCACAACGCTCAATGTTCCTAGAGTTCCAACGGAACCATCATCCACGGTAGGTGGTGGCCTAGGTAGTGCAGCCAATTTGATACTCACAGTGTCAAGACAGGCTCTGCGGTATTCGGGAAAAAGGAAGGATGATACGTGATTTTTTAAGCGGAGCGCAGTTTTTTTTCTTCTGAAGAGTCTTACTGGAAAAATGTGACGCGGTTCAACTGTCAACTGTAGAGAAAACAACAAGATTTGAGGATTTAGTAAATGCAAGATGGATCCAAGTGATACATACAATCAGAAAGAAAAAATAGAAAAAATAGAAGGACCAATCCTCTTGAAAAAAAAAAGAGCAGCAACCACAGATGAGTTGCATACCGCTAACCAAGTTTAAAAAAAGACTGTCAAGAAGACTACAACATTGCTCTAAGACTATTTCATGATTTCTTTGAACCCAGAATTAAGTTTATCCAAGTCAAGAATGATAAAAGAGGTAGTATTCCTGTGATAAAAAAAGAAAAAAAAAAAGAAAACCTGTATAAAGAGTCTCTCTCGATAGAAGATAAACTTGAAAACCAGCTCGGAAAAATCTGTATGATGATGACGACGAAAATGCGTACTTCACGGCTATAGAGGGCTATACCACCATACCCCGATTTAGAATGAATGAAATGTTTCACGAGATAATGAATTGAAATCAAGAATGAAGGTTAGAAATCAGGGGAATTTTTTCGATATGAACCTTGCAAATGAAAATTAAGTAAAGAGATTTGATGTTTGATCTTGAATTCCGCCAATAAAAACGCTCTTGAGATAGAGATAGCTTTCCAAGACCTCCAAGACGCTAAAGCAATCACAGAAAAAAATCAAAAAAAAAATCAGACCACCTTGACCGGGGTTAAATATTATTCTTCAGTCAGTGTTTGGAGTAGTAACCGCCCAAAAACAATCCGTTGATTTATCAAACGGAAAATTTACATATTTATATTTTTCTATCATACCTTCTATATAGATCCCAGCCTGAGAAAAGAAATTGAGGGAATTTTGATAAGATAAATTTGGGGGTTTCAAACCTCACAGGTCTCCACCTAGGAGTCTGTCCAAGAATCATGTCCAGGAACATCCGCAGCTGTCCGTAGGGTCTGTAAAGGTCTGTATGCCCTGAATGTAGTTCAAGATCTGAGAAGATCTGTCATTGCTGAGTGATACAGGCTCATACAGGCCTCTTGGATATTCCTGAACACATTCCTGGACATATTTTCTGGACACAAACTTGTGAGGTTTGGAATCATATAAATATGATGTCTAATAAAAAATAAAAAAGTTACAGAAGCTGTTCAAAAAATTGGATGCCAGTAGGTTAATATACATGACAAATATTGATTCTCTTCCAAAATGTTGTATACATTAAACTCCTCTGAGGATGTTGGGCACCTCACAAGAGATTTTTCTGTAAAAAATAATAATATATGGCATACAGTATCTTGAAAAGACATTGTATGAGGAATTATGACCAGTGAAATAAGCTTCAAAAGCCAAAAAAAGTTCTAAAAGATTACCAGCTTCATATTGATGTCACTTGACACATACAATCCATTTTATCTAACTCGAACACTTTTATAGAACTTTAATCACAAAAAAAAAATCGGATTGAATAAGCAGATGTGTCAAGGTTGGGTTCTCTTGAGATGCCAGATGAGGTCTTAATCTCAAGAAAACACAGACTTTGATATACTTTTAAATATTTAACAAGTCAATCAAGACTTACTTAAATAGGTAAAAGCACGTAATCAAGGGTTGGAAGGGAAGGCTAGTATCAAAGAGGCTCCTAAGGCAAAGTGGTGTTCAAAGCCTGGAGGTAAATGATGGGTAGCTTCAGCTTCTAATATGATTAGACATGGCTTTAACTTGGTAAGTAAGGTAAAATGATTGATTGGTAAATGTAAAGTGATATGATGATGATGATAAAAGAACACAATAAAGAGACAAGTATTTATAGAGAAACTGAGAGGAGAAGAAATGAACCAGAGACAAATAACCCACGAGAGAGACAACTGAATCCAGCCAATTACAAATGAATGAGTGATCCAAAAAGATGATGTAATGAGCATAGAAATCCACGAGCAGCACTTATTACCAATGCTGTTGTTTCTAGACTGAAAGGGGTAAGACACGTGGTCTGAGCTCCAGACCTCCTGTCTTCCATTCCACCAGATGGGGACAGTTGGTTTTAGTTATTGGCAGCACTGTGTATGACCAATACATGTGCACATTCCTAACTGGAACTCATACCACGAGAAATCCTCTTTCATTCTCTTGACAGGCTTATATGGATCAAAGCATAAAGTGGTTACATATATGTGAGAATGAAATTATGAAAAGAGATTGAGAGAAATGATGTCCATAAAGAGGAACATATCCTAAAACAGACCATGAACCCAAGTTCCCATTTTAAGCATAGAGATGCTACACTATGAGTACTGTTTGTTACAGTACAGTAACTATATGTAATATAGCACTTCTCGTGATTACAATTGTCCGTATACTACAGGAATTGATTACAGTACTGATTACATATGTAATGTAACAGTACTGTATGTAAACTATGCGCCATTTGTTAGCTATGAGATAATCTGGTCTCCTCAGATTATGCCATAGCTGACAAGATGGTTCTATCTGATGGTTGTAGTGAAACATCAAGTTTTCCAACCTCTCTTATGAACCTGTGATCTATCACCTTTTGTATACATTAACTTTAAACATTCACAAATTTCTCTAAAACCATCAAAAACACAGCACATACATTTGAGGACCCAAAAGATTGAATTTTTTTTTTTTCAAATAAGATTTAAAATGACCAAATTTATTACAAAAAATATTTGTGTGATTGATTATTCTTTATAAGATTCTTGTCTTCACCCCATTTTTCCTTACTTATCTAACTCTAACTAACTTGTGATATTGAAAAAAAAAGCCTATCTATATGCATGTTGAGATATTTATGAGATTCCTGTGAAAGCGGAGAAGAACTGAGAGTAAATGTTATAAACAACCTAAAATGTCAGGTGATGTTTTAAATACATGAATTAAATTACTTTCAATTTATCTCCGTTCAATGTTCTCTGCAGAAATCATTTTATGAGTCGCAGTGAAGTAAGTATATAGGGCAGATTATAACAAAGCAAACCCCAGAGGCTCTGTACTGGTTTAACGGAAAGGTGGAGGATATGACTCAATGTGATGATGATAGGTAGCAGTAAGTTTGATGGAAACTGATAATTGTTGAAGATTGATTTGAAGTCTTGACTGATACGAGATCCGTTCTACAGGAGAATGATGCCATCAAGTTGATTGAAGTTCACACGTTGAGGTCCGACCCGGAAGCTTCGCTGTGGCTGAATTGGGTGAGGTGTGGTTGAGGCGGAAAATGAGATCTCAGCCAGAGTGGATTACTATAAATGGAGATCGAGTGAAAGGAAATGTTGGTGTACATTTGAGGGGTGTGCATGACAAAGTGAATGGACCTCTCATTAAATGAGCAAGAGAATTGATTAAGTAAGATTTATTAACCCGATTTGACAGGCATCGCATCCTTTTAATTACGATTCCCTTTTATCATATTATCAGCCTCACCGTAACCATCCCATCCATTCGTAACTCTCATCCTCATCCTCATCCTCATCCTCACACGATGACCTACAATATCACTTACACTTCCTGTTTGTATCTCCCTCTATCCTGAATCTCTTGGTTTTACTAATCCAACCTCTACACTTGTAGTCGGTCAAATCGTTTACACTAACACACAGGGACTTACATCCATTTACAACCCTGGTGACATCTCCTGGATACTCACCTCCACTGCGCTAGTCATGCTCGTGAGTTTTCCTCTCTTTCTCCCTTCATAGGCTCCTCAACCTAACCCCTTTCGTTTATCACTGCATCAGATGACCCCTGGACTTGGAATCTTCTACGCCGGTCTTCTCAGACGCAAGAACGCACTCTCGTTAATGTTTTTATCCATGGCCGTTTACTGCGTCGTAGCCGTCCAATGGTTCGTATGCGGTTACTCCCTGGTTTATTCCCCCAACCCATCACCGTTCATCGGTTCGCTTTCCCACGTTGGTTTCCGTGGGACTGGATTCGATCCTGCCGAATCTAACGCCCGAGTTGAGCTTTCACTTCTCTCTCTTCCCCACACCGCTCTTCCGAACTTACTTTCGCTTGGGGGCGGCATCCCATCCCTGTGACAGATACCCCAGCTCGCTTATGCAATCTACCAGATGATGTTCGCGACCGTTAGTGTGTCCGTTTACATCACCAGTCCTGGCTCGTGGCTGTCACGTCTGTTGACAGCTGTCCCCACGAACCTCGTGTAAGCAGATCACATCCGTGATCATGATTGGCGCCGCAGCCGAACGAGGTCGGATCGTCCCCGCTTTGCTGTTCGCATGTGAGACCAATGTTCCTTAAGGTTCGAGAGTTAGCTGATCATCCTCACTGACTGATCTGATGACCATGCGTTCTAGTCGTTTGGGCCACGATCGTCTATGCCCCCATAGCAGTTCAGCCTCTCTATCCTACCTCGACCTCCTTCACCCCTCACACTCACGCTGGGCTTGTGGCTCTTCCTTTCGTTTCTAGAGATGGACATGGTGCATACGCGGCTGGTCACTCAGGCTCGGCAGTCTTGACTTTGGTGGAGGAGGCCCAGTACATATGGCTTCAGGCTCAGCCGCCCTCGCTTATAGCCTCATCCTCGGAAAACGGGCTGGGTACGGTACTGCTAGGCTCGTCTACCGTTCTCACAATACTTCACACGTCATCATCGGTACCGCCTTGCTATGGTTTGGTTGGTCAGTTGTCTTTTTTCCCTGTTTTTTTTTTCCTCGGTTCTGACTGACGCGGGTGCGTTGAGTAGGTTTGGATTCATTGGAGGCTCGACAGACGCTTCAAATTTACAGGCACTACATGCTTGTCTAGTGCTCAACCTCTCAGCAGCCGCGGGGGGCTTGAGTTGGCTGGTGATCGACAGGCTCAGACAGGGCGTCTGGTCTCCTGTCTCTTTTTGCTCAGGCGTCCTCGTAGCCCTCATTGCTGCTACACCCTCTGCTGGCCTCGTGCCAGCACCAGCTGGGTTGGCTTTTGGGGTAATCTCAGCTATCATGTGCAATTATGCGACTGCAATCAAGGTTTGGTTGGAGTGCGATGACTCGTTAGGTCAGTAGTCTCCTTGCCAAACTCTGAATACGTCCTCGTCCAGGGTACTGAAGATCTCCGTTCGACTACAGACATTTTTGCATCACATGCCATCGGGGGGCTGGTAGGTAGCCTCCTAACTGGAATTTTTGCATCAGCACACGTCGCCTCGTCTGATGGTCGAACGATCATTCGGGGCGGCTGGGTGGATGGACACTTCATTCAATTTGGCTACCAACTCGCAAGCTCATGTGCCATTCTAAGTTACAGCTTTGGAGTTTCACTGGTGATCCTTTGGGCACTTGATCGTATCCCTGGTATTGGCCCGTTACGGGTCTCTGAAGAAGCTGAGATTGAGGGTGTGGATTATGATCAGTTGGGCGACTTGTCAGTCGCATACTCCTCAATACGAGTCTCCTTATACGATCCTCAAAAAACGCTACACAAACAACTAATCTTTTTATCTTTTGTTGGGGGGTTAAAAATAAATAAATAAAGTGCGTATGACTTTGTGGAGCAGGAACGAGAGCTTGTCTACAGGCTTCCGCGCTCACCACTCAAGTCTATTCCACCAAGTCCTACAACTCTTGCGCCCCCAATCCGAACGTCAATGAGCGAGCGTACAGTCTCCGAATCTATCCATCGAGCCCCTTGCATTCAACATTCATGACATTCTCACCATATATCTCCTTGTCCCTCTACGCTAATAAGCATTTATTATCAGCTTGAAATAAGTTTTGTCTGGTGATTTGATATCGCCACACCAACACCTTAATTTGTACACAGTTTTTTTTCACCTTTCTTTTGATTTTTATCTTAATCATTCCTATGGGTATTTTTAACCTCAGCAAATCTGTAACCCACGTCCTGAGCACTGTACATGAATACATCTTTCTCTTTCTCTTTTTTTTTGTTTTTCTTATTGCTTGGGTCTTGTACTTTTCCTATCTCATTTACAACTGCATCAGTAGTCGTGTTCTTGTTTGTATGTACAGTTTTTGTCCACGTTGGTCAGTGTTAGATCTTTTGGATGGCGATAGATCTTTGTTTTTCCAAGGGGTTTTGGAATGATGTATGAGAACATCATTCACAGAAAGTTGACATTAGTACGAGATGAAACTTTGTATGAATATGATAGAAACTCTAAAAGATGAAGTGTATTCCTCAACAAACAAATTTGCACATCACATCAAAGAAAACAAAGGAGAAGAAAAACATTGCTTGCCTATAAGAACATCATTCATGTTGACATTAGTACGAGATGAAACAATATAATAGAAACTCTAAAAGATGAAGAGACTTTCTAATGTGTAACTTATGGCTCTTTTCATATACATTTGTTTCTTGAATACGCAGACAAGGTTATTTAAAATAGAGAAAACAAATTGGGAATATGATTTATAGATAGAACTTTGAAAGATAAGAAAGTTTGAAAAACAATTGTAGTAGGTGTCATGTGTCAAGATGGTAAGAAAGATTGGTTGTTATAGTAACATGGGAAAGTTATAAACGTGTATTCTAACATGATGTATGTCTCTTTGAGTATGAGGGAGCATGTAATATGTGATAATGAACAGAAGACCTTGGGGGGAAGTGTATTGGGAAATGTGTTCAATATTGCTAATAAGCTCAGAATTACAACAGTTCTTAGGGATTATCTGATTTTCATAGATAAACATCAGGGTTGATGTATATCTCCATCTTTCACAGAGACAGTCTTGAGATTACGGCGTATCATAGGGTTTAAAACACAGATTTGTTGGAAAATGAGATTGACAATATCTATTTTTTATTATTATTACTATCATTTTTACAAGCCCTATCCTGTTTGATGAGATAGAAACCAAAGGATGGGTTGATCTCAAAATATCCAGCAACACTTGGAGTATTTACATTCAAACAAATCTCAAGTCGTATTGGCATCATTTAGTCTGGTCTTGTGATTTTCAGCTTTTCCCTTTCTGCATACGCTTAGGTGGATATGATAGAGTAAGTCCAAAGAACTCATAAAAATTCACATACTTATTCGCTTGCTGTATCATCTCTTCTGTAGCACTCTTAGGCCATTTTAACTGAGTTGGAAGAAATTTGTCAAGAACTGTTTCAGGATCGTGCTCAAGAGCGTTTCTGGGTTCTCTCATCGTAGTTAGTGCAGCTAAATTTGAACTGAAGCGTAATCTTAATCTCATGTCTTTTAAACTTTGTAGTGAGATACCAAAATGGGAAGCTACTAAGACTTCAGCTAATGTAACATCTACTTGATTTAAAAAATTTAGACCCCGATATTCTGCTTCCGTTCCTTTTCTCATACCTTGATCGTGAAGAAATATACTGTTTAAGCGATCAGTTAAAAACCTCAAACGCTGTAAAAATCTTTCTGGAGCACTTGAAGTGTTAAGTAGCCACAGTCTAACAGGAGAAATTAACCAGGGTGTTACATCGAGTGTCATTTGTTTTTCTCCATGGAGAATACTTCCATTCAATAAGTGATAGATATGAAGAGCTTTAGCAACTAAGTCCTCTTCTTTTAATTTATCCCATTCCACGGTCGGAGACCTGAGCTCCAAATGATCCATGATTTGAAGCATTATAGGTACATCAAAACCTTGTTGAATCAATTCTTCAAACTGTTCTTTCTCAAATAACTTTCTTGAATGGATTTTATTAGTCTCTGACATCGTATAGATCATGGCAAGTCGTTTTTGGACGTCCGAATCATTGATCCACTGCGCAAGCTCATCCCGATCAGGATTCGTAAGTCCTTTAATCAGCTTTTCGACTTGTAACCAATCATCAGCCTTTGAGTCATAAAATACTGGCCACTTTTCATCTGCGTGAAGTTTCGTTAAAATTGTAGCTAGAATTGGCCTAGCTTTTCCCAAGTAGCGACGTGATTCTAGGAAACGTCGTTGTTGTATGTCTGCGTCTGCTTGAACTTGAAGGGCTGTAAAACGTCTAGTTGCTTCAGGTGCTGAAGTTTCAACTGAAAATTCATGTACTAAAGCTGTAATTTCTTTTTGAATTAAAGTACTTTCTTCCGGATCTCTATGGAATGTCACCCAGAAATTATAAACCTGGGGATCAAGTTCAATTTTTATAAAATTATGAAGATCATCATGTCGTATCATCTTTAAGAAATCACGTCTAAGATATGCTTTGGAATCTTCAGATAAAGTTGAAACTTTATTTTCAGGTGGTTTAAATTGTTCTAAGAGTTTATCAAAATCGGAACCATCTGATCCATTAGGTTTTTGGGATGGATCAAGTTTTGATTTTCCTTTTTTCCCCCCTTTTTTTTTCCTACCTGACTGAGGCGATTTTGATGACTCTGGTTTAATTCCTTGATTTTCATTTGCGTCTTTTATCAAAGCGGATTGATTGGGAGGATCAAGTAGAGATTCTGAGTTTTTAAGCTTTTGGGAAGTAGTTTTTAGATTTCCTTTGTCGGGAGAAATTTTCATATCAAGCTTTCCTACTCCCTTAGTTATACCCTCTGTTTCTGAAGCAATGTGCTCGATCTTCTTTTTTCCAAGTTGATTCTTATTTTTATTAATTATATCATCCAAATTTTTCAAATCTTCTTCTGATAATTTTGGGGTGAGTAAAATTCCCTTTCCTTTTTTTGTTTTATTCTTATTAACATGTACTTGCCACTTATCAGCTTCACTTGATTTCTCATTTGCTAGTGGATTTAGAGAATTGCCCAAGTCTGAAGTAAATGAAGGAATTGTAGTGTCTTGCATCTGACGGTCAATTGGATTGTTCTTAATTTGACTCGAACCTTTCTCCAGGGATTTAGATACCCCTTTATCCTTCAAATTATTCTCCCTGGGACGTACTACCAATCGACCAATTTCAGGTGGTTTAACAGTCTTTGACTTTTCGTCAACTTTATTAGGATCGGAAGGAGATTTAATATGACTTGAAGAAGGAGTTGAAGAAAATTCTTTTCCGTTCATTTGATGATCAATATGATTTTTCATATCTAAACTCGCCCTGAGAATGTCGAAAAGAGTGTAAAAAAATAATAATATTAAAATTAAACTTTGTCTTTAGAATTTGAAAATTATTGTGATTTTTTTTTTTTTTTCAAAAAAAGAAAAAAAAGTGCTACGAACCTAGCTTCCATATTATCAGATGACCCGGTTTTTAAAGGCAATTCCTTTTCCATTACTTTCGGTTTTTGGTTTAAAGAGCTACTATCCGAAAGTGGCGGAGTGTTAGAGTTAATGGAGATTCCGGAAACCTCGGAATGTAAATCACGGTGTGAATCTACGTCGTTGGACGAGTCCGGAGTTGCTTCTGGTGGATCCAAGTCGTTATGCACCGGGAATGGATGAGAGTGTGCATCTGACCTGCAAGATTATTAATGAGGTTTCAGTTTGAAAGCCGACCAAAAATATAAATAAAATAAAATATTGAGCACCAACTTCACAACTGGTGTCGTAACCGAATCAGATGTTTGTGATTTGAGATCAGCGGAATCGGAGTTTGGACCCTGCTGCTCATTGGGCATGTCTTTTTCAGGTGATCTAAATTTTGATAATATCAAATTGAACTCAATTAAACCCATTTTTTTTAAAAACAAAAAAAAAACCAAGTCAGAGAATTGCGTCAACCTCACCCCGTTTTTGGAGCTATTTTCACTGTAGGGTTGTGGTAATTTTGAGGTACTGGAACCTTTTTTTTATAATCATTTCTATTGCGTCTGATTGAGGAAGGTGAATATAAATTTTTAGGTTCAAATTTTTGACATCCCATCGACGCTGATGCGAGATGTATACACTGACCTTGGTGGCTTAATGTTTCTGTTAGGCCTGGTGAGCGGGTAACCTGGCTGAGCACTCATCTCAGGCTGACCGAATTGAGATCTACAGAGTTATCAGGATGAGTGGCATTTTAGTCAGGGGGTTCAATAATATATAAAACTCCGCCACAAAAGGTACGAACCTGGGCGCCCATGGTTGGGTCGTTCCTCCAAGGCCTCCGAAATTACCCGTTTGAGGGAGTTGAGGAGGAACAGGATGTGTGAGGTACGCAGGGTCAGGCGGATATAGAGAGTTGGACTGGTGTATCCAATTCGGTGGGTGATAGGCAGGAGAAGCTGGAGGATCGACTCCATACACTGGCATCACTAAAAAGCCTTGGAGATAGCTTGGTGGAGAAGACCAAGGCTGAATCGGACCCTGCTGGGAGCCTACATATGGATGCGCGCTGTAGCCATTGTGCCCTAGTCCGTTATTTAAATGTGCCATCATATTGAGATCTTGATCCATTGGTGCCGTGCGACTGAGCTTCATCAAAGGAAAAATAAAGAAGAATAACAACGCCATACTTCCGATAGAGTGCTTCTTAAACAATGCGTCGGTTATCTTCTTCGGGTTCCGGACAGAAGTCGAATGAGAAATGAGGAATTCTTCCTTTGCTATAAATATCATGTTCGCGCAACAGTAACTGAACTGAGAAGCTGTCGCCTCGCAAGCTAAACTTGGAGGCTAGATGAACCAAAGCTCTCGAATCGTTGGACACGGAAATTTCGATGGCCGACGGAACTGAAAAAATTCTGGGTGCTACTTGCTCGAGAATAGCGGAAGTAAAGGCTAGCTGGAAGCCCCCAGACGCCGCTATAAAGCACATGCTAGATAAGTCTTGCTACGTATATTACGAGGAATGCAGATACAACATGTGAAGCACCCTCTCGCAGTCCGTCTACGTAGTAGAAAGAGGGCAGGCACTAAAGGTGCTCGTGGTAGGGGTGATGGGGCGCAGTCAACGCATGGTGGATTTTTTTTTCTTTCTCATACACTGCCTATGATTCAAGAGTCTTGGAATGTTACAGCTTAAAGTCGTTTCAGTTCTTGATAGGCGGTCTGAGCAGGGCCAAGCTAGAACTTGTAGGAGGTGAAATCTTTTTAGATATCAGTTCCATTCCGCGGTGAAACTCAAAAAAAAAAAATGCAGTGAAGTTTGGCTCTTTCGCTATATCTGGATGAAACCTCCCCACTAGAGCCTCGTAGGGATTTATTGCTGGTTTTTACCCCTGATGTGTGGTTGCATTAGAAATGTGAAGTGGCTGGATTGAATTCTCGATGATCCCACCTTGGAGTCATGGCTTATTGCGTTGGAATTTGGTAAATCTGATATCATGCTAGATGCTCAGGTCGGACACCAATATGTTGGCAATGGGTGTTGTATGCATTGAGAGTCACTATAAATTGGTCGGTTTGATTTATTACAGTATTAGGGGCTTTCAAGATACGTCTCTCCTCACGCGTCTCGCTCGCGCGCCTGGCTCGTTGGGCAACTCACGCCAACAGGAAGGCACCAGTGACTCGAGTCGCACTTAGCGACTCCGCATACATAGCCGGACTGGTAAACACGACTCCCTCGGGTGATTATATTTGCAAAGAGTCGTACTGATGGGAAGGTATGTAAGGAGAAGAGGTGTGAAGAAGCTTGGAAGAGTCGGAGTCGGCATCACAGAAGCCCGCTTGCTTTCATATGTCGCGACTTAGTAAGTCCCACCTCGCTCGGAAGCCTCCGAAGCCTCGGACCTCCAGGCCGCGGGAAGCGAGATCTATAGCTATCTACGTATACAGATATGCTAGTAGCTATACATGTAACTTGTCTCAGCTCTGTAACCCCATGTCTGTAACCATACCCTAACCCCTAACCCCTAAGCCTAACCCCTAACCCCTAACCTACCTCAACACTCCCCCCCAGGACTACACCACGGGGCGATCGCCGTGTGATCCCCACGTCGCCAAATTCTTCCCTATGGGTTCACATGGAATTCACATGGGCCTTGTGCTGTCACTGTGCTGAGTCATGACTAGCATGGGTTTCACAGTACGCCCCACATGGTCACACTGTGGCTCTCACAGTGATGCTCTGCGTCACTGCGCCCGATGTGGTGATGCGGCGAGTGACTGCATCACACCCACCACCCAATGTGGTGACTGCCATGTCACACTGACATGAAATGAGTGTGAGACTGATCCGGCTACACTGCGGAAGCTCACCATGTGAGCATGCCACAGCAAGTGGTTATGTAGCCTCACCATGGGCATCGTGTGACTGCGACGTCGCCTAGCTCACCTTGGAAAGCTAAAAAAAACCCATACTGGTCCAAACTGGTTCAGTACAGGATCTGGGAACGGATTTGTCAGCCCTGAGCATAAAAATGCCATGGACTTAAAAAGCAAAATTACAACTCATACTCAGTTTCT